>JARFOD010091442.1:0-32954 GCA_031763545.1 Mopalia muscosa | reverse complement strand
GATCTATCTGGGATATACTATACTATACTATATCCCAGTATCTATTCAGAAATTTATCTGGACATGACATGATTCACTATCTTTTAATAAACAGCATCTCAGTGTCAATGCGACTACTTTTTAAAAATGTATCTTATAGAACAATTCGTATGATAAGTCTGGGAGTATTTCATGGACACCATAACATACATCGTATATTGAGCATTTCTTCTCATTTTGGTATTCATTTTTGGATGATAACTACATGCTTCTACAAGACTACGTTTTATTATTTGCGGGGGACACATGGGCCATAATAATCGCCCGATTTAAGTCATAGTACCAATCGCTGGAAAAATCACCACGTGTGTTAAGGCCGGCAACGGCAATTATGATCACAGAAGGCAGTCGGCCGACTAGTCCTTTGGATCAAACGTGTTTGATATTATCGGCTGATATTGCCAGCGATTGATAGCCCAAGTGATCGACCGTGTGTTCATGTAAGCGACTACAGTCGCACGAATCAATGCTTTCAAAGTCAGCCAAGTGCGAAATCGCCCCCCATGACCAAAAAAAAAAAAAAAAAAAAACAAGAAGCTGGATCGCTGGGTCAATCGCCACGTGTGTTCGCTCAAGTCGGCCCACAACCTTTGCTGGCGATCAAATCGCCGCGATCAGACGATTATAATCGCCTGTTTATAATGGCCGTGTGTCCCCTGCATTTCTGAGATAAAAAAAATATCTGCATTCGTTCCTGTCTTTTGTCGCAAAAGACTGCTTCTGGTTGTTTCTTGTTATTGTTTTGTATCGTCGGCTTTACCTTAATTTTATTTCAATACAATTTTACGTTTTTGTTTCTATATAATTACAAAATATTATATAATAAACGAATAGATACTCTCTTAATGTAACATCTTACATCGCCTTTTTTGTTCGTCTTGTGTCGTATTCACGCCATGTTTCCACTTGGCATGCTAAAGCCTTTAAGACATCGTGGGTGCGAATACTCTTCATACAGTGAATGTTGTGTCTTTTAGGTGTCTGGAATGACGGCACTACTGGGGACCTATTTTGAAGAGTTTGTTTCACTGGAACCATGGTTAATAACCTTGGTAATAACCTCCTTGGCAACGTTCCTCACTGAGTTCATCAGTAACTCTGCAACAATCACTATGCTAATACCTATAGTTGCGCGAGTGGTAAGTAAGGCAGTTCCAAAGTGTAGGTTTTTTTAAATTCGTTCACGCACATCTGGACAACAGGAGCAGGTATTCATGCTGTTGCATAGGTCTGTTTGCGTTTGTTTTTACATTTTAAGATTTCAGGAAGGGGTGAGTGCTTGGGAGAAAGAATCGTGTCGCCCTGGAGCTACGCCCTGGAGATATCAGAGCTAAGAGGCCACATGAAGACAATCTGTTTATGACGTCTCAGTATTGCGTCTTGTAGTTAGTCCTGATTTTTGTCCGGGCTTGTTGTCATTGGCACTGAGGATAATTTCCTTCACCGGGCCTGATGTGATGAGTAAAATAAATAAAAGTATGGCGTCAAACCCCAAACAAACAAACAATCCAAGAACCGTTGATAAAATGTCAGCTCCAGCGAGTCGATATTATTCCTACTTGAATGACTGATCCAGTAATGAACAATTGAGAAATTAAATTCTTAATTATTGAGAACTCAAATACAATGCATGAATATATTTTGTTCATTGTCAATACCAAACAATCACAGAACGTAATACAAAGACATCACAAATGGATCGGATACATTTTATTCTCTTTACTCCGAGAGTACCCCGATGCACTTTGCCCTCTTGCTAAAGGCAGTGTGTTTGAAGAGTAGCAATACTATCTTTGCTAAATACTGGAGGAAAACTAACTTTAAACATTACGAAAACGCTTCATATCTTGGTTATGCTAGTGTCAATTATTGTTGGAATGCATCATCGTCAAATATTAAAGCGAAATACCCTTAAGCACGACGTAAATCACAAATCAATCAATTGATCAATCAATCCAGGAGTACCGGGGCAACGGTAAGCTTCCTTTTATAAAAAAACAACAAAAAAACAAAAAAAGTTTTTTTTTTTTTAGAAATAATAAATCCATAGAATTGTAAATGTGCTCTCGCCACAGCGTAGCTGAAATACCGCTGAATGTGGCGTGAAACAATAATCAATCAATCAATCAATACTACCTTTTTTCTGTAATCTTGTTATCGGGCAATATTCTTATTGCTCATACAATCTCACCAATATTCAATAAAATTATATAGAATCCATAAATACTATTTGAAAGTTTTTTTGTTTAGTTTATTCATTCACTCATGCATCTTTTTGTCCTTCGTTCATTCAATTGTTTTGTTGTATTTCACAGTTTCTCATTGCTAGTTACACGGAGATACAAGGTTACAGCAATTAACCAATACAGGGCCTATATCTGGTGAAGAGCAGGGGCGTCACAATGATTGATACAACATTATAAACATAACTTGAATATATGGGACAGTCTTTATTACATCTTTTTTTGCTTGAATCTCACCGAATCTCGTCTGTACTTACAATGTGTCACTTTCGATTGCCATCTTGTGTAATGTTTTGTTTGGTGAGGACGATATATGACTGAATACAGTCGCGTGGTCCATATTTGAACTGGAAAACACAGCACTTGCCATCATTGTCTTATTTATAATTATTTTCTACCCGAACGTGCAGAAGACTGTTAGTGTACATATGGCTGCGCCCAGTGATGTGCTCAACATATGGTGTTTTAGTTCTTTTTTATTTGTGGTCAGATTTCGACTGACATTTGCTTAATCAGCCTTGGTAATTGTTTAAGCGCTTTCTGTATACATGAATGTGTATTTTGTGTTACCCACTCATTTAAAATTTAACGAGGATGCTGTTTGATTAACTGTCAGATGTTAAAACATTGCACCACATACTTGTCATCTTAACATTGAACAAATACATGTATTAATTCAGAAGGCATATTGTCAGGATCTCTTGTCATACTTCTCCGAACTGTCCTGCGAGTGAGCAGCAACAGATGTGTTTGGTCAAGTTGTAGAAAAACTATAGCAAGGTTTCGTTTACAGATTTCCTTATAGGACAAACATGTTTATGTTTTCTTGGAACATAGTAATCGGGTAGGAAAATATTAGGTTGAAGTGATTTACGCTGGCAGTCTGTATCTCCTGCAACAATATTGGATCAACTAGGGCGCCCTACACTTCGTCACACTTTTTTTTATTGAAATAATCGATCGGTACGTTTAAGTTCATGAATTCACCAGTTGTCTTATTTTCTGCAAAGGGGAAACATATTAAAATTTACACCAAGTATCCTTGCTGCGATCGATTAACTGATTGATCCACCGAAGGATTCATCGATCGGTCTGTTGATTGACAATCACGTTTTTTAACGTCTTGCCTACCGGCGTTTCACTTTGATTACGGTTAGGGACACTAATACAACTAGTTGGATTGCTTCACCTTGTTGGAAAATTAATGTTCTTTCTTTTCCAGTCCAGTGAGATTGAGTTTGATAGTCAGAGGGACAAAATGATGGAATCTGCCTGCTATCGCCATACCTGCAGTTGCTGGAAGTGTTGACATGGAAAACAGAATGGGGTGTTGAGTATCGTTCATGTGTCCTGTCATCAATCTACAGCGTCACATACGTGCTGACAGGGGACATTTTATTAGTGTTAGTTGGGAATTTTGTAGGTTTGTTTGATTGGGGCTTGAGTACAGTACACTTAGTACAGAAAGGAATTTCACTTATATGGCTACAGGTTGTCACCTTTTTCGCTGATCCTTACTTAAATACAGTTGCAAATCGGAAGGAAATCTCTTTAAAACCACACCTGCGATTGCGGAGCCACACAGTCTGAATCAACCACAAACCTAATGGTTGACAGACGGATTTTAACCCGTTGACGGTACATCGAATTATATGACAATTGAGCATGCACGCTAACCACTAAGCCACGGCTGCGGACCTGGTCAATAATGGAAGATCCACACTGAACAATTTTAACCTATTTTATTCCACATTAATATTTTTCGCTGGCGAATACTTACTCTTACTTACATATAAACTGATAGGATACATGTTTGCATTGCAACGGTTTTTCTCTTCAAAGATTACACATAAGAAACATGTTTAAACGGTAAATGTTAGTATTGATTGAAGGAATGCACACGCTGTTGTTGTGCCTGCGGTCGTGGTTTAGTGGTTAACATGTCTGCCTACTAATCCTACTTCGATTAACCGTTCACTAGTTCGTGTCCTTCTGTCGGGTCTCAAGTATATGAGTGAGTTATGATGTGGCTCCGGTAATTGCAGGATGGTGTTAACGACGTTTCTATTCAGGTTTCCAACCGTATTCAAGCCAGATACTGTGTTGAATGGATACCCCGTCGTTTTGCAGGTGAAATACCATAGAAAATGACGTTAAACCACAATCAGACGAACAGACACGGTTAAAACGTGTTTAGATAATGGCATTGCAGTTTCTAGAAAATGACAGCAAGTATATTGTACGGCCGATATATGATTGCAGTTTCTAGAAAATGACAGCAAGTATATTGTACGGCCGATATATGATTCATTTTTCAGTACAATAACATAGACTATTCCAATGAATCAAGATTAAGGCTAACGTTCGGGAAAATTAAGGTAATAACGTATATTTACTCGGAATATT
This sequence comes from Mopalia muscosa, assembly GCA_031763545.1. Taxonomy (NCBI): domain Eukaryota; kingdom Metazoa; phylum Mollusca; class Polyplacophora; order Chitonida; family Mopaliidae; genus Mopalia; species Mopalia muscosa. Next base: position 28,266 of record JARFOD010091442.1, on the reverse strand, counting down.
TGAGTCAGTACTATATCTGTACAATGTGGTTTTTGTTCAACAATACTAACTCTGGCGATATATAACGTGTTAAATCATTAGCGTTGTATTATTGCATTCAAGGTAGAATTTTATTTTCATTTGGTTAAAAAATATGTATGTTACAGGTATATCTTTAGTATTTGCTATAATTAGAAGCGGGGAAATATATATACACGTGATACCTGTTGATATCGATACGAAAACTAGGTCGACATAGCTGATATAAGCCTGTAAAAAAATACTATCACATGTTTGCAGCGTTGATGGGGTATATAGAATCAGCTGAGTGTAGCTTCCTTGGTCGAAAATTAACACGGTTTGAACCACACTCAATTAATCGTTTATACCGCGATGAAGCTGTATATGTGAATGGCAATTCTTAACAATTCTGACACCCAAACTGCAGAATAAAACAAAAATACATGATTGTCAATTCTTCAACCTTTTGAGGCCCGCGACAGTGTGAAGCGTGCACTCCGTCGTCATATAAGTGAAATACCCTTGATTACGACATTAAACTCCAAACAAACAACTTTTTGGAAAGTTTCAGTTATATATAGAATATGAATAAAACCCTTAAACAACATCAAGGTTTAACCTACCATAAGAGAACTCATAAATGTTGTTTGTCGACATATGATTTGTTTTTCTCGGCAACAAAATAGCTTCCTTTACCTGTAATCAACCCAACGAGATATTTAGTTAAATTGTTTCAATTGTATGAATACAAATTATTACAGAACAACACATCATTTTAACCTATCATAATTACATCGTCCGGCTAATAAGCAGCACATTGCCAAGTTAAAAAAAATATATGGCTTCGTTGACCGATTTCAACATTCCTATTTGATCAAACGTTTTTTTCTCCTGGAACATACAGTAATCGGATTTGAGGCTTTAGATTAAAGTCAGATATCTTAGCAAACGCTGACTTCAACAACAATGTTTGATGTTTCTAGGGCACTATAATTTATCACACATAATATTATTGACAGCATACATCGGGAAATAGATATTCAGAAAGCGGCGAACTAGTGTTGCTTCGAAATAGGTTGCATGCTGAGTCTGATATCGCAGGTGCTTACTGTAGAATAAATATATTAAACCAGCATCAATGTCTGTGAAATATTATACGGCAATATATCTGGGCAATTTGTGAAGATGTTTCCAGACTGTATGGTAATGCCAGGGAATAATGCCACAAATCGACCTTTGCCTAGATCAAACCGATCAATGTTGGGTCATCGAATTTTCCCCAAGCCGTCGTAATCCTCCGGGCTTTGTCTTATAACCCAGCAATATTTTCTTATTTTCATACTTAAACTTAAAATTAGCTACGGTTGGCTCTTCAGAACTCTTCATTCTGCGTCAGTCCGGTTGGTACAGGGCCGGCGTATTCAGAATACGTTAGTGCCCTCCCCCATCACTTAGATTATTGCAAATAGAATTTTATTCATTTATTTATTTCATCAATAGCCAACGGGTTAAAACCCAATTACAGACTAGTAAAACAATATTTACAGTACATATATGAGAAACAAACATGCTTAGGATAACAAGTGCTTTGAGGTATGGGGTATGGGCTTATATGCCTTTGCGATCATGTATATACAATACAAATTATATATGTATATATATATTACAATTATGATGTATAATATTTGTTGTTCAAATGATATTTAAGTGATTGTTTAAAGTTATGTTTAGACGAAAACAAATCAATGTTACATGTGTTAATTATCTCGTTGTAACTTGCTAATGTTCTGGGAATGAAATAGTTTTTCCACACTGACACTCTGGAATAGGACGGATAAAACAGTTGTTGATTTCGTAAACGACGGTGTGGTACAGAGAAAGGTATTTCACTCAAAATATACATACAATCAAATCTAGCACTTACTATACTGTGCAAAACTGACAAATCGAGCATGACGCGACGATCATGTAAAGTGTACAAATTAGATTTTGTACATAGGTCCAAATAAGTGATATCTGAGTTTGGTTCGCCAGATTTGTAGAGGAGGTATTTGAGGAAACGTTTTTGAATTCTCTCTATACGATCAATATGGCAGTTGGCATTGGGTGCCCAAACTTGACTACAGTATTCCAATATACTTCTCACTTGCGTTAAAACAAAGTACACAGAGTGTCAGCAGATTTAAATGATTTACAAGATCTCTTGATCAAACCAGCCATATGCGAGGCCTTAGAACAAATTTCGTCTATATCAGTAGAAAAATTTAACCGGGAACACATAGTAACTCCAAGATCTCCTAAAGTGTAACTATGTATCAACGGTTTGTTTTTCAAACAAAATGAAATGCAATGACATTTATTAACATTCAAACAAAGTTTCCAGTCCTTGCACCATGATACTTCATTCTTCAAATCGGATTCCAATAAGGAACAGTATTTAGAATCAGTGACAGTTTTAAAGATTTTTGAATCATCCGCATACATAGAAAAGCAACAGTTAATAGTTTTGATCCCATTGTTTATTCCAAGACAATGTACATTAAATTTCTAAGTGTCTTTCTTTTTGGAGATCATATGTCTAGTTTGTTTGCAGAAACTTTTCCAAAGGGGGAGAAAATCATGTGGCTTTACGATTCTGGTATTATATCCCTTCTGGAAAGTCTGCCAGAAAAGGCCAATAATACCACGCAACAGTCCTACATCAACATGCTTAATAATACGTATAGTCATTGTTTTCTTATTGTGATTTGAGATTTTTCTACTATAGGCGAGCTGTTCAGTTCAGCTGAAAGCAGATCTTGACTGATCGAAATCCATTGCCAAATTTACTTGGCATTGCTTGTGCAACAGTCCTCATTTTCAGAGCTTCCAGGGCCTATTAAAATCTGCTCTTGGGACCTCGCAAATTGAGTATGTGATATTTCTATATGAGATTTTGGTTAAGGGATGTGTTATGTTATGAAATATTCAGTATTTCATATGTACAATATTATTAAAACTATTATATTACAATGTACCCATTAGTTATAAAGTAGACGGACACCCTTGGACACCTGGCAGTCTCACCCAGTTGTTGAGTAATTGTAAAGGTAGACGGACACCTCTGGGCACTGGCGGTATAACCTAGTACCCCAGTGGGCCGGTCGCGTCTCAGTCCGAACAGGTTTTACGGAATCTTATTGATATCCCCCGGGGTGTCCGGTCTGGTCAGAGTCAGAACAGGTTTGAGGTACACAAAGAGACCAGGGCTTATCCAATCAGGGAAATTGTTTAATCACAAGTTGGGTTGACAACACAACCCAACCGTAACCCTATAAAAGAAAGAACACTGTACCTTCTTTACTTTCACTGATTGGAAACCCTGTGTATTTAGGTAAGTGCCTCAGACATGTTTTACTCTATGTTATATTTCAGTTAAAACAATGTATTATATGTTTGCTTTATCATAATTCCAATTAATGTATAATTCGTACTATTTCTCTGTAATATTGTTTAGTTGTAATTATGTGTATATTACTCACAATGATTATGAAACTATTGCCGTTATACTCTATACTCATTTATGTTTCACTATTTCTATAATATTGCCTTTCGTACAAACTTATACTAAAAGGTGTACATTAATAAATACGACTTTCACTGATTGGAAACCCTGTGTATTTAGTCTTTCAGAACGTTATCAAGAAATTACGTCTACAGTTACATAATAAATGCTTTCGGTATCTGGATTTCGTGGGCCGTCTTAACATATCATTTTTTCCTATTTGAACACAGAACCGTCCAGGAGAAAACCGTCGCATTCCTGGGTATAGAGAACATGGCATACGTTATCATTCATATAGTACACACCTACTATGTAAATGACGTACTTCGAGAGCACGACTCTTAAGGGACCCTGGATCCCCTTCTAGCCGCGTTTGTTGTAACAGAAAAGTATACTAGTGTGTAGTGTGCCATTTATTTGACATACCATCGTTTAACAGTGTCACACAGGTAACCAAAGATGCTGTGACAGAATAAAAAAAAACTTGTGTGACTGTCATCAAACAGAACAGTTCTTTTCACTGTTGTTTTTTTTTCAATTCAGGAGTTTTGACGGTTTTTGTTACTAGTAAATAAAATATTTATATGTTCATTCAATCAGAAATTCTGGACTAAGATTGTTACAAATGGTATTGAAATTAAATTGGCTGCTACACATTATTTTGAAAAGGTTCTAAACCTGAGCCATTTGAATGCACAAAACCGTCTTTGTCATTTGCTTGTTTTGCGTTTAAGTCGAACATCTAAGTAACATATCCCGCGCAAATGTTACGAAAATAATCATTTAAATAGATACCAATGCTGTAGTTTAGTTACAGAACATTAAGTAACTGGGGCAGTTCTGTATCTGCTTGTCGACTATTTGTTATGTTGTCGCGTAACTTAATGTTTTGATTTCGAAAATTCTGCAAAACAAACACATCGTTATATAAGTTGTATTGGAGCAAAATAATTATATCCCTGGGGTGGGTTGATCTACCTGCTATTGAATTTAAACCGCTATATTAGATGACTTCATGCCATGATAAATGTCTATCTCCACCCGCTATAAGCTATTCAATCTGATGTTGACTACATGTACTCGTCTTTCTTACCAATGGCCCGTGCGCAAAAACATGAATTGATTTTACGGTAAACAGAATACACCTCAAGGATCGATTTACCCAAAAAGTTAAAGGGCATGGCCCTTTGTTATCGAATTCGGCTAACCCTTTATGCAAAAAAAGAGTTATATTTTCGTGGCAAAAGATAATCCTATAAGGTTACCAAGAGATGGGCTTAAAGTCAGATATCCTGACATTATGTTTCTCCTACAAGAATATTGGATTCCATGATTAACACCAGGCACTCTTATTTCTTCATAGCTTACTTTATTGAAAAGATCGATCATTGGATTGAGGCCTAGGAATTGAACAGGTGGTACATGTTGACTGATACCCAGGAACCTTAATGTAGCACACATGAATAGAATACCATAATTGGATGAGAAACACTACTTGGCAATATGCTGTTATGTTTACACTTTCTTTGTGTAATATTTGAATAATACTTGATAGTTCTAAGTCAGTTAATCTCAATGAAGCGTGTCTATCTTTGCACAGAAAAATATATCTTCAGAGGACTGTTGACCTCTGTAAACGCAGATGTTTCTACAATAAGGAACTTACGAGCTGTTTTAACAAGAAAAAATAGCAAACAATATCCCAAAATATAACCACCCAATCTGCAGGTTATTAACAGCTTCGAGCTCAATTTTATTGCAAATTATTACTTGCTTCGTTCAAGGAGAAAGTACAGGCCGTAGACCACACGGCATCCAACAGACAAACAATCACAGCTTGAACCTCTAAACGTAATAGACCGTAGTCTATATATTTGATATCTTTAATAGTCATCTGCTCGCTGTAGCTGTCAGAAAAGGTGATATGACCTACTGAATTATGTTGCAACGCATTTGGAAGTACTTTAGACTAATCTTGTTCCGTTAAGCAAAGTTCGAGTTAATATTTACCTCTCAGTCACCTATCACGATAGCAATTGGCGGAAGTCTTTATTTACATTTAGAGGTGCAAGCTGTGGCTGTTTGTGTTAAAGGTCGTGTGACCTACGGCCTGTACTTTGTCCTTGTTGAAGCTAGTAATAATTTGTAATAAATTCGAAGCTGATAACAGAGTATGTTGAGCGTGGAAATCGGTACAATTCTGATCACCCATTCCTTTCCGATAAAATTACTCTCAAACAAAATGTAACCAAATGATAGATTTGTTTGATTGGGGTTTAATGTCCTTGTCAAGGGTATTTCACTTATGTGACGACGGATTGTCCACTTCACACTGTTCATTGACCTATTGCGGTGAAAAACCAGGAAGAAACCTCGAAAAAGCCAGCCCCGCGATTGTCGGAGCCACATCGTGTGACTCACACATATACCTGATGGTTGACATACCTCGCATAGCCTTAAATTCCAATTCAGCCTGATGTTCGCTTCTTGTTCACATATTAGGTATCACATACCACATTTCTCTATGCCATAAGAAAATGGTTACTCTTGACACAGAACTTTCCAACTGAATACGAGTGTTTCGAGTTTGGATGAGACAACAACAGCAAAACCTTTTCCAATATGACGTTGTCGCTTTATGATTTATCAGCGGGGAAAAGAAATTCACGGGCTTTAATAACGTTTATCTTTCAATTTCTAATATTGTCAATACAGTAACCACCCAGGTTTAAATCTTTGATTGGTCCTTCTTTGCCGCGAATAGACAACATCTCAATGTTACGTAACGCAATAACAGGAAACCCCCGTGTTACATGAACTCACATTGCTTTTGGCCCGTGAGGGAGCGGGTGGGCCATGGCCCTGCAGAATACTCCCTTGGCTTCCTCGGTCGACCGTAAGAGGCGAGAAAAGAGGCTGCTTTCTGTTACCCTGGTGTTCGCGGAGCTAAAAGGTAACGGGAGGCAGATTTGTTTGTGATGTCCTGTATTTGAGTCTGTCATCATATAAGTGAAATACCCTTGAGTATGACCTTAAACACCAATCAAAAAAACAAACAATCTTATGAGTGAAATACCCTTGAGAATGACGTTAAACCCCAATCAAACAAACAAACTTTCAGTAAATAAAAATGATTTCATCATCCTGAAAAATTTGTTTTAGACTGATTGTGATGATTTACCGGGATCATTGTTTGCTGAAGAGCTATCTGAAGAATCTGGGGACGCTGACGACGAGTTTGAGTGTGACTGTGAGCATTGTTTACGGTTTCCATTGGATACAGGGGACATGAGTCTGGCCAGCTTGTCCAATGAAGTGTCTTTAAGTTATGGGTGAGTCCATTCCCTTTTCAAACAAAAAAAAAACAATGAGAATTTAAACATTTTCATTAAGAAGTGAAATGTCTCTGTGAAATCAGCCTTCTGGCTATAGTTCCACAAAGCGGTCTTTGTAAGTAGACCTTAATTACCATGATGGTGCAATACTTTCAGTACTGGTCACCATGACAATTAAAATGAACTTTCGCTAAGATCGTTTTGAGAAATGGGCCCCTGTTCTAAAAAAATTCTGAAATTCGATTATGTGAGGGAGAAGTGACTGTGCCTAGTTTTGGTACAGCTAGCAGGATTGAGAAATGTAATGTTGGCTAGAAGGAGCGTTATGCTGCTCTCGTGCCCTCTGAGTTTGTGTGGAAAGTGACTTGTTACTGGCTCTTGGTACAGTAATAAGTGGATGGGGAATGAGAACTGTAATGTTGACTGGAGGAAGCGTTAGATTGCTCTGATGCCCTCTGAGTTAGGGGAAAAGTGTCTGTGCCTGACTGTTGGTACAGTAATAGGTGGATGGGGATTGAGAACTGTAATGTTGGCTGAGGAAGGGTAAGGCTGCTCTGGTTTCCTCTGAGTTAGGGAGGAAAGTGTCTGTGCCTGGCTGTTGGTACAGTTAGCTGGATGGGGAGTGAGAACTGTGAGAATGGCTGGGGGAAGCGTTGGGCTGCTCTAGTGCCCTCTGAGTTAGGGGGGAAAGTGACTGTGTCTGACTGTTGGTACAGTTAGCTGGATGGCCAGTGAGAACTGTGAGAATGGCTGGGGGAAGTGTAAGGCTGCTCTGATGCCCTCTGAGTTAGGGGGGAAGTGTCTGTGTCTGGCTGCTGGTACAGTTAGCTGGATGGGGAGTGCGAACTGTAATTATGGCTGAGGAAGCGTAAGGCTGCTCTGGTGTCCTCTGGGTTAGGGAGGAAAGTGTCTGTGTCTGGCTGTTGGTACAGTTAGCCGGATGGGGAGTGAGAACTGTGAGAATGGCTGGGGGAAGCGTTGTGCTGCTCTAGTGCCCTCTGAGTTAGGGGGTGAGTGTCTGTGTCTGACTGTTTGTACAGTTAGCTGGATGGGCAGTGAGAACTGTAATGTGTGCTGGAGGAAGCGTTAGGCTGCTCTGGTGCCCTCTGAGTTAGGCGGGAAAGAGACTGAGCAATTCAACAAATCCACTTAAAACAAACTAATTTGTCATTTTTCTGAAAATACTTTTAAGTATGATAGTAAGCTCTGACCAAAACATGTATCATATACCCTCTCTATGACAATAAACACACATGAAAGAGATGTTTTTTTCGATGTTTATCAACAGTTCTACTGATGGAGAAGATATGCATGACCTTGACCTTGATATAGATCACCTTGACCCTTTAGACATCATTCTGAGAAATGTGAACTCCAGGAGAGAAGTACTAGAGGTCATGTTTGAGGTATGGAGAATTTAATAATAATAAAAATAATAACAATTCTGTATTTATTATTAAAATTATTGCAATTTTATTTGAATCTGTGGAATCTGTGAAAACAAAAGTGCGGACATTTCCCTGGTGCTTTTAGAGGCAACACATGTAATGTGTCATAATCCTTTGCTTATTGCCACTGGAGATGAGGGTGATTTCCATCACCCCTTGGGTGGACATGCCATCATGAGTGAAGGTATATGCAGTGGTTCAGTGGTTAGCATGTCTGACTACTGATTCTCCTTAGGTGTACTGCTTCCATGTTTGAGTCCCCTTGTCAATCTGGGGTCCATTTGAGTCATCCGACAATTGTTGGCCCGAGGCCATGGCTTAGTGGTAGTACGAATGCTTACAAAACTGAACCTGCTTCGGTGTAACGTTCAGGGGATCGAGTCTGCCTGTCGACCATCAGGTATATGATCAGAAGAGAGTCACATGTTGTCTCCCTGACAATCTTTGTTTTTTACAGGGTTTCCTCTCGGTTTTCCACCGTAATAACGATAGGGGCATTGTGAAGTGGACATTCTGTTGTCAAATTGAAATACCCTTGAGTACACTCCAAACTCCAATCAACAAACAAATCCAATAATTGTTGGGTTGATTTTCTATGAGATTTCCTATCTCATTTTTTTTTACCTTGTTACGGGCCGCGGCCATGGCTCAGTGGTGGCGAGTGCGCTTCCTTAACTGAACATGCTACGATTTACCGTTCATGGGTTCGAGTCAGGTATATGAGCGAGTCACATTTTGTGGCTCCGGCAATCGCGGGGGTGGTTTTTACAAGGTTTCCTCCCAGTTTTCCACTGTAATAAGGCTGTGTACAGTGTGGAGTGGACAATCTGTCGTCATATAAGTGAAATACCCTTGAGTATGATGCTTAACACCAATCAAACAAACAAAAACAAACCTATCAAAAATTGTCTAAACAATCCTCAGATGCATTAATCATTTTGGATTAATTTAAAGTTTGATCACCTAATTAATCAATGTTTTTCCATTGCTGTATTAGATTGAACGGTGCCATCCCTATTTTATCTGTATGTTGGGGGAGAGATATGGTTGGTCACAGAAGGAGGAGTCACCTGACAGTTGCCTTGACAACAGCTTTAGTTACGCCATTGAAAACTTTCCATCAATGTCTTGGATTGATAAATACCGTTTTAACACTAGTGTGACCCAGGTACTGTAATTTCTTCATAACACAAAGGCCATCTTGGGAGTGAAATATCCTTAAGTACAAGTTAAACCCCAATCTAACTAGCAAACTAACTGAAACACTGCAAAGCTTATCCTTAAAAATAAAAGAAAACTTTACAGATGTCTTTTGATCATTGCCTGTTATTTATTATGACATTACTCGCTAGTGGCATCATTTGCAGAAAGTTTTATGCATTTCTAGCCAACATGGTGAACACCTGTCGAATACTCCCATGTTTTGTTTTATTTGACAGTTAGAGGTGTTGCATGGGGTGTTGAACAGGCTGGAGAAAGCTAAAGATAGGAGTTATTTTTACCTGAGGTCACCTGTGAAGAGTGATTTATTTGGGATACCTGAATATGATGTCAAGGTAATGCAAACTTCTAATTACCTGGTGCCCCGTGAGGGAGCGGGTGGGCCATTGCCCTGCAGAATACTCCCTCGGCTTCCACAGTCAATCGTAAGAGGCGAGAAAAGAGGTTGCTTTCTGTTGCCCTGGGGTTCTCAGAGCAAAGGGTAACGGGAAGCAGACTTGTTTGTGATGTTCTGTATTTTTGTCCGTCGTCATATAAGTGAAATACCCTTGAGTACGACGTTAAACACCAATCAAACAAACAAACAAATCTAATTACCTGGTGAATGTTATGAGGTTTCCTCTGCGTTTACATGTAAGCAACGTGCCCTCTGGCTAAGGGCAGTTTTTTTAAGAGTACACTGCTGTCTTTACCTAGCACTGGAGGAAAAATAACTTTCCAACAGTTTGAAAATGCTTTACACCTTGTTTGTGCGGGTGTCAATTATTGTTGGAGTACACTGGCGTCATATAAGTGAAATTCCCTTAAGCACTGTGTAAAACACCAATCAATTAATGAATCAATCAATGTAAGTAATGCAGAGTGGGAAGTTGACAATGTGTCGGCATATAAGTGAAATACCCTTGAGTATGGCTTATAACATATTCCCAATCAAAGTAACAATTGCACCATGTATTATGCCTTTGGTTTGTTGTGTGTAACATCTGTTTTTCTCTCACTGAGCTGAAAGTCTGTCATATGAGTGTAGTCTACAGTATAAACGCAAAAACAAATCCGATTCCCTTTATGAAAAGTTAGTAATATAGCTAAGAGCTTGTTCTAATAAGACTTCTAGTAATCCTGCTCGCCCATCAGGTATATTAGCGAGTCACATGTTGTTGCTCCGTTAATCGCGGGGTTGTTTATTCTGAGGTTTCCTCCTGGTTTTCCAGGTAAACAAGGCTAGGGGCAGTGTGAAGTTGACAATCTGTCATCATATACTGGTAAGGGAAATATCCTTGAGTACAACATTAAACCCCAATCAAACAAACAGATTTAAGCGTGCTAATTGCCTTATTTATATATATAAAAAAAACTGTGAAGTGTGGATTTATTTTCAGTATTATCGTTCAGAGAGTGACTGGCATCATGATCAAGTGTACCAACTTAGACAAACTATCATTGATAGCGGACTTAACACCAGGAACTATGATCTACCTGAGGATGTCTGCTCATTAATCAAGCAGGTGAGAAAATGCCATGTAATATTAATATGAGGAATTCTGAGTTTGTTTAGAATTTCCCTAGATAACTTTTAGCATAATTGATTTGAGCAAAAAGTAGTATGAAAAAAGTTCATGATGAACTATTCCTTGTAACTTAATTCATTTGAGTAGAGTTATACAGACATAATTAAGTTCTTCCTTTTGCCCTCTCTCCAAGCTATGAGGAAACACGAAACCAATCTGTTTGTGGTGTCTTTGTATTGTGTCTTTTTGTTGTCTTGTCTTTTCTCTGCATGTTACTTGCCAGTGACGTCGAAGGTGATTTCCTTTATTTATAGGGTTGGCATGCCATCATGGGATTGAAATAACCGTACACACAGCATTACCCCCAAACAAATAATCAAACAAACACAATACAGGGCAGCCCTCTGGCCAAGGGCAGTTTGTTTGAAGACTAGCAATGCTGTCTTTACTTTAAGCACTGGAGGAAAATTGACTTTCCAACATAATGGAAACTTTTCACATTTTTGTTGTGCTAGTGTCAATTTTTGTTGGAATATACTGCATTTATATAAGTGAAATACCCTAAAGCATGGCATAAAACAACAATCAATCAATCAATCAATCAATCCATCTACTTGGCTTGCAACTACATCAGAAAGGTTTGAAAACTTTTATATGGGGTACTTTGTTTTCCTGTTAAGTGCATTTGTAAAATTACTAGAGACTGAAAAATTTGTTTCAAATTACAATATTGAGTGCCAAAATACATAAATCTGTTAGTTTTCTACTTTATCTCACCTGAGTTTGTCTTAACATTCAATTAACAGCAAATATAAGTTGTTGAAAGATTTCATAGATCTTAATGTTTTCATTTGATTGTTTTAGGATTTGGTCAGATGTATTGACACAGATTTTCCCAAGGGCTCTGAACTGACGCCTTTAGAGAGAGAAAGGGAAGCACACGCAGCATTTGGGGATGTCCGTCAGAGAGTCTACATTGGTCGGCCTGAATACTTTGAGAAAATTGAACAACATTTCTCCAGCCATAAACGTCATCCATTAGTTGTTCTGGGAGAATCAGGTAAAAGAACAAAATTAGGAAAATTAAAAAATCCAGCTCTTTAAAGGCTATACGATGCAAATAATTGCAATTTTTGGAGCCCAAAAAAGGCCCAAACCTTCTGTTTATAATACTTCTAAAGAAAAAGGTCTTGAATGGAGTGAGTTGCCTCTTGCCCTGGGGCAACATGAAGCTGATCTGGGTTGTGATGTCAAAAGAACTTGAAATATCAATTGAAGCCAATGTCACACCACCGCGACGGCTCCCAATTCACCATCCGTCTTTAGCTTTCTCGCGAGGCGGGGAAGGAGCGAGACCAACACCCCTGCCAGACAACACTTCAAATGTTATTACCGAATAACGTTATCCGCCACTCAAAGTTATAGATCATGTGACTTAGACTATTGGTTTCATTGGTTGAGCGTGTCATTACAGTTGCAGTTCATCGTGAAACACCACATAATTGGTAATCGCTGAACTCCCAGTCAATCCACGTTTTTGTTTGTCTCAACAGGTTCAGGGAAATCATCTCTCATCGCTAACTGGACCAAACAAATGGAGGATAAAGAACCGGATATATTTGTGTTCATGCATTTCATTGGCAGCTCAGCTGAGAGTGCTTCCTATCTTAAACTAATAAGGCGGTATGTATGAAAAATGTCAATCATCAGATACTGGTATATAACTTAAGACATCAGTGACCTTATTTAATCCAATTAAACAAACCATTACAGGATGAAATGCTTGTTTAAATATTTGTTACCAGTAACCATTTTTTTTTTTTTCAGGTTATATGAAGAGATGAGGGATCACTTTGGGTTAGACATGGTCATTCCTTCAGCCGATATGAATCTGATTGGGGATCTGCCCAAATGGTTGTCCGTGGCAGGCAGTAAAGCCAAGTGTATCATCATGTTGGACGCCCTGAATCAGCTAGATGACGGAACAGGGGAAGAAGGTGAGATAGCAATCCACCCTCCGCCCCCCTCCCCCTGACCGTTCAATGATTTGTATGTAACCAAAAGCTAGTTCATAAGCGAGAAGTGTGAAATGGTGTAGACAGTACAGCGTCCTAATTCCCAGTGACTATTCAATTGCATGTACTTGCTCAATGGAACTTCAGAATTAAAGAAATGTTTTCTCGGCAAGATGATTTTACTTGGCTTAAACTCACCAAAAGAACTGATGCAAGGAATCAGGGGTCTTTCTTAGCCAAAATGTCCAGGGATGTTGGTTTGTCAGAAGACATGGTTGCAATAAAAATCTGGTTGTACACAGAAACTTAAAGGGACAGACAACTGTTTTTCCACCTAAACTTTTTATACTTGCAAAGGCAACCATCTGTATTGCACTTACATTCGAGTAAGCATAGCCGTTAATTAACAGTTGGACTGATGTCATTGTTCGAAAACATGGCTGGTCACCAGTGTGTCTGTTTTGATCATGGATGCATTGGGATTTATCTGCAGTAACAGGGCGTACACACAGCTTGTATGCAATGTAAATCTGTTGTATACATTTTAATAGCTCTTTGAGTAACACATATGTTAAACATGTTTTTAGTTTAGAAAATAAGGTTTTAGTACCAGGTTGATATGTACAAGAGGTTGTTTGTTGTTGTTGTTTCGCTTGGGGACAGAACCCTCACTTTTAGATTGATATAAAAGCATCCACCAGTTCAAGCAATAGCGGACAACCACAACTAGATGATTCTACTGCCATGTTTTCCAGCAATGACATCAGCTCCGCTTTTTAAATTAACTAATTAACGGTTATGTTAATGTGATCGCCAGTGCAATACAGATGGCTGTTTTTGAAAATATGCAATCAGTATAATAAGTTAAGATAGAAAAACAGTTGTCTTTCAGTTTCCCTTTGATAAGAGACAATCATTAAAAAAATAGCTATCATAAACAATATATACCAAATAAATAACAATTTGGTAGGAGTATTTAAATAATTTACATAAAAACATTATTTAATAAGGGGTTTGTGTAAATAATGAATATTATTAATTAATTTCAAAAACAAGGGAGATAATCCAAGTATCCATTTTGAAACCAGGGGAGATAATCTGAGTGTGAACGCAGCCATGCTGAAGTTACTGTCAAGATTTGTATGTGTGTAACTGTACCTTAAGAGCTTTAAGCTTTCCTTCCTGTTGATCAATTTTTTATGTTAAATTCTCCGATGATTCCATATCAATTTGATAGATCTATTTAATTAGTTCCCATGCATTGTGTTAGTGGATTGAACTGTTTCAAAACATTTTACAATTAAACACATAACACAATACATCAAAGAAACTCATCGGCTACCATTTTCCAAGCTAAGGAAACTGGCTATTTCGCAACATGACAAATCAAGCAATACTGGATTTGCCAAAAGTAACCTTCCAAACTCATGGATGTTTTTTTACTCCAGCTATTTGTGTGACTGCATTTAAAATGCTATTGCCCCTTATTCCAAAAAGAGATACTTTTAGCAAGCTGAGATACTTAAAATAATGAACTTAATAAAAAATAAGTTTAATATTGGCTGAATGTGGATTTTTTTAAATTTGTCTACTGGAATGTCAGCCTTGTAAACAAACCAGCACAGTTAGCTCTGAGTAGATTTTTATATTTTTTTTTAGTTGTCATAAAAGGTCAACAGGTACAACACCCAATGCAGACCCCCAAAACACTATATTCCAGAAAAATTTCATGTCATTTTGTTATCAAGGTGTTAAGAGGTGACAAAGTACAATCATGTACATGTTCAACAGGTTGATTGACTGAGTCAATTTTGTTCTGTTAAATCTTCCGAATGCTTGACCAATCCCTGGTAATGAGTCGTTTGTTTAATTCCAGGTGGTGAACATGACTTGCTGTGGATACCATCTACCTTACCCCACAATGTCTACATGCTATTATCTACTTTACCTGGCAGGGTAAGTAAAACCATTTGTATGTGGCTGCAAAGTTATCGGTCAATTGGAGAAGGGCTGTTTGATCTAGAAGGACAATTATTATCCCCAAAATAATAATTATGTTGTTGTTGTTATACCAGCAAAATACTCCTTAATTAAACATTAAAAGGTTTTTAAACGTTTTGCTCTTATCAACTTTTCAAATTTTATTGTTTTTTGTCCAGAGCTTTGAAGCTGTTAAAGCTGCAGGCTGGCCGACATTTACAGTGAGTCCTCTCCAACCCACGGAAAAAGAAGACATAATTATGGGATATCTCCTGAAGATTTATGGGAAAACGCTGAACTCCGAACAGAAAAACCTGATTGTTAACACTCCGCAAACGAGCAATCCACTATATCTACGTGTTCTCTTGGATGAGGTTTGTTTATGCATTTAAAATGTTGAAATATTAACAGCATCAGGGTAGTAAGATTTTTTTCTTCATTTAAAAGGTTATTTTGCAAATTACCCACCAAAGTGACTAAAATAAATCAATATAGGTCTAGAATTGTACAAAATGATGGAGGAATGTCATTTTCTGTGATTCATTATTGTCAAGAATGTCTGATTTAGCAGATAAATTTTTTAAAGGAATGCAATAAGTGTTGCATTATTAATAAACGTTAACACGTATGGAGATATTCACAAACCCATTGAGGTACGGGGAAAATATGCCATTGCTATCCAAAGATGCTATCGAGATATACCAGTGCTTTAGGAAGAATCATCGCTGAATAGAGATTTAAGCTCAAGGTCACAGCTTTTCCCAGACTTACACAGGACTTGGGAACAAACTGCACTTGTTTTAGATATTTCTGCAGTTTGTAATTTAAGCAGCTATTTGACACAATGGCAGGTGGTTGGAGGGAGCTTCATGCTGCCCTGGTGCTCTTAGAGCTATGGGGGAACAGGAAGCCGATCTGTTTGTGGTGTCTATATTGTGTCCTGTCATTTTCCTGTATTTGTTCCTTCTTGTCTTTGTTGCAAGTGTTGTCAAGTGTGGTTTCCTTCACCCATAGGCCTGGCACATTGTCATATAAGTGAATTACCCTTGAGCATGATGTTTACCGGCAATCAAACAAACAAACAATCAATTTGACACAATGTACTTTACGCCAAGGTAAATTGATTTCTTAATTAATTGGTGTAAATAACATCTTACTGAAGGGTATTTCACTTATATATTGGTGGTGTACTTCCAAAGAGTGAACAGAAACACAACTCTTATTTTAAGTGATATATACAAATGCTCTGTTCGAAAGTAACGTTCCTCTATAGCTGACAGCATAAAATAACTTTTTTGTCAAAGATAGATTGTTCGTTTCTTTGATTGGGGTTTAACGTCGTACTCAAGGGTATTTACTTATATGACAACTTATTCGTTAACTTTACACTATTACTTGCCTTATTACGGCGGAAAACCGAGAGGAAACCTTGTAAAAACCACCCCCTGCGAGCCCCCCTTAGATAGAGGGCTTAGTTAACTTTTTTACTTTTTATTTATGAACTTTTGTAATTTAATCTCCAAAATTGTCATACACCCTGTTCTTAAATCTCCCAGAATTACCTTAAAGGGATGTCAATTATCAAAGGGAGATAACTCTGTTGGCATAATGTTTTATTATACATTTTAGTGTTACATGCAAATGCTATGAAATAACTAAACTTGCCAATAAACCTGTTCACAGGTGAGAATGTATGGATCATTTGGAACGTTAACAGCCAAGATTCAGCATTATCTCTCAGCTAGCAGCCCAGCTAATCTATTTGCACTTATCCTACAAAGACTGGAGGAAGATTTCGAGAAAACAGGGGAAAACCCAAGGTACTCTTTTGACAATAACTGTCCAAAATCCACTTTTGTCTACACTTTGAGAAATAGTTGTTGATCCATTATCTGTGTATTTGTATATGTACCTCTTATGAACATTAATATACACATGGGTTTTTATTCCTTTCTCATTTAACAAATTTAACACTCGTTATTGTAAAATTGTTGTATTGTTTTTGCAAGAGTGTAACTACAGTTCTTTGTTGATATCTTCTTTAATATCTTGTTTTTTACGATTGATATTAAACAAGTCACCAACTAACACCAGATTATACGGAGTACAATTCACCAGATATTAATGTCGAAAAGTGTATGTTAATTTTTGGTTACTCAGTTCTGTAATTCTCTTTCAATTTCCTGGATTGCTTGCTAGTTGATCTAAAATTGTCGCCCCGTGAGGGAACGGGTGGGCCATGGCCCTGCAGAATACTCCCTCGGTTTCTGTAACCCTGGTGTTCTCAGAGCTAAAGGGTAACGGGAAGCAGATTTGTTTGTGATGTTCTGTATTTTTGTCCGTCATCATATAAGTGCAATACCCTTGAGTACAACATTAAACACCAATCAAACAAACAAACAAATCAAATAATAGATTCACTGGTTCATTTTTGTTTATGTTCACAAGTATATGTGCTGAAATATTCATCTTTTGTTTTTGTTATCCCCTTTTGCGTGGGGATATTATCTTCATATCCAACCCAGGCCTGCAGATTTCATGGTCACCATAATTATCTATAAAGTGTTGTTACTGTGTCGCATAATCCACAGTAATAAAATATCATTTCCCTCCAGCAGAGGAGTGGCTTTTAATGTTTTTAAAATTTATTTTAACTCTGTCGATTGGATAAAGCATCACGCATTAATATACATTCCTTTTTTTGCCAATTTGGACCTAGGAATTTGGACAGGGTCTAACATTTGGACAGATCTTTATGTTTTGAGACACTACTAGTGCTGAAGAGGGGCTGATAGCTTGCGCCTACAGAGCCTCCTCATAGTGAATGAATTAATGTAATTGAATTATTTTGTTTGATCAGGCACATGTACTGGACTGATTGGGGTAAACAGCCAAAGTTAGAGCGAGCAGCTCTGGATGGCACACAAAGGCAGGTACTGGTTGATAATCTGGGTCGCGTCCAAGGCCTCACCATTGACTACTCGGAAAGAAGAATATTTTGGGCAGACTTTGACGACAAGGTCATAGAAAGCTCAGACATGATGGGTATGTAATTGTCATTTTGTAGTTTGTATATTTGCTCGTTTTCTCAGGTAAAATAGGCTAATAACACTTATGGTCTTTTTAGTTGCACTGTTGTTAACACACGCTCTAAACAAAACAATGGAATAACAAGTTTTAAACTGAAGGTATATCTCTGGTACTAAGAGAGCAGCATTAAAAAAATTCTGACATGAGGTAACAATATGTTTTTGGTGTCCTGTTATGTTCTGTGATTGCATTCCACCAACGGTTTTGCATGTTTAACAAAAAAAAAAATAATATGTAACTTGTAAGTTGGCAAATTGTCTTCAAGTAAACAGTTAACTTTGTAACACTTATCCTTTTACTCTTTGAATGTTAAAAAAAAAATTATTATAAATATTATATATACATGTTTTTTTTTAATATATCAATACAACAAAAATGTTTTTGAAGCTCTTTGTTAGATAAGACAATGTTTATCACATTTATAACATCTAGTTGTCCTTTAATAATACAGGAAATCAGCGTAGAAAAGTTGTAGCTGATCATGTGCCCCATCCGTACGGACTAACACAGTACCAAGACTTTATCTTCTGGACTGACCTGAAAACCAAGTCAATTGAGAGGGCAAACAAGATCTCTGGTACAAACAGAACTGTCATACAGGAGAAAGTGGACTACATCATGGATATACTGGTGTTCAGTGTTTCTAGACAATCAGGTCTGTTACCTCCCTTGATGTAATCAACTGAATTGATTACAAAATGGCTTTTTTAAACCACACATGTAATTTGTTTATGATATAAAGGGTTTAAAGTTTAACCTGTTTGCAACAAAAATAATCAGCATTTTGGTTTACTTTATATCAGTATTAAGGGAAGAAAACGATTATAAATGAACGCTTGTTGCATTCTGAAAACCTTCTTTTTTTTGTTTGATTTACTATGTTTTTGTTAAGGTCATAGTCATTATGTTTTTATTGCTATTGTAATGTGTTTTCAGGGTGGAATACATGTGGTGCAAACAATGGTGACTGCTCCCACCTGTGTTTGGCTCAGCCTGGGGAATCCCCGTCCATGAACAGTACCACTCATCGCTGTGCCTGTCCTACTCACTATTCTCTCAACCCTGACAATAAAACATGTGTGGGTAAGTGAACTCAAAGCCTGGTTAGTCTTTATGAACGTATCTTGTCAAGATTCTCTTTAGTCATTATTGTGGCTTAATTTGCACCATCTTGTCATCGAAAAAATGGAAACACCTTAAGCATTGTGTAAAAGCCCAATATAACAAATAAACAATCTTTGTCATGTTAAGGAAATAACTTAAAGTCTCATTAAACATTATGCAAACAATGGTATAACTGACTTCATTTGATTCTAGAAATCAAGATATTACATTGATAGTGTAGATGACATATGTCTGGTTAACTAAATTTCTACTTTGGACAGGGAATCAACAGTTTATTTTTTCATGAGTTAGAAGTGGTGTAGCGAAAAAGCATCTGGTGCTCTCATTGCATGTAATTGTTCCATAGTTCTCTTATCTGTTCTTATTTGATGCCAGCCTTGCTACATACATTTTTACTCAACACACTGACAAAAGCTTCATATAAAGTTAATAACTTTGAGAATTTTCACTACCTTTTAATCTGAATTAATGATGTTTTGTTTACCAGCGCCCAATTCCTTCCTGCTGTTCAGTCAGAAGGGAGCGATCAGTCGTATGGTTTTGGACACGGAGGATAACCTTGATGTCATCTTACCAATCAAAGGCTTGAAGAATGTTAAATCTATAGATTACGACCCTGTGGATGAGTTTGTTTACTGGATTGATGGCAAGACGAAAACCATTCAGAGAGCACACGATGATGGGACAGAAGTAATCATTTACTTATCATTTATTTATGTCCCTAAAATTACCTAAATATCACGATCACAATAATGGGGGCAGTGTGCTTACTAATCCTACATGTCCTTCAATTTACCATTCTGCCTGCGACCATGGCTTAGTGGTAGCAAGTGCGCTTACTAATCTGAACCTGTTTTCATGTACCGTTCACCAGATCGAGTCAGCCTGTCAATCATCGGGTATATTAGTGAGTCACATGTTGTGGCTTCAGCAATCACGTAGGTGGTTTTTACGAGGTTTCCTCTCAGGTTTTCCACCGTAATGAGGCTAGGTGCAGTGTGAAATGCACAATCTATCATATAAGGGAAATATCCTTGAGCGGGACGTTAAACCCTAATCAATCAAACTTTTAAGGTTGGAATAATTTGATTTTAATTATCTTACAAGCACATTTTTAAGGGGAAATAGTAATACAACAGCAAAAATGTATCCATTGTAAAAGCAAATGATTTGCAAAGCTTAAAAAATTGTTGGGTACATTCCATGTCTGGTTCAAACCTTTGTTGTTTATGATGGGGTTTTAAAATCATTTGGTACAAGTTGTCACCATTGCCGAACATATCTACGTATTTGACAGTACCTTGTTATGTTATTAATTTGCATAATACAATGACCAAAGGTTCATTTGAGAAATAAATGTTATTGTTGTTGCTATTGCAGGTGCATCCATGCCCTGCTTACACACTGTCATTTAACTTCCAATAACCTTACTCCTCCTTATTTCATGTGTTACATAGGCCAGATACTAAGGCTGAAAAACAAATATTTCCGTGAACTCAAATGGGATTGTGTATATGAGCGAGTCACATGTTGTGGCTCCGGCAATCGCGGGGGGGGTTTTTACAAGGTTTTTTCTAGGTTTTCCACCGTAATAAGGCTGTGTACAGTGTGAAGTCATATAAGTGAAATACACTTGAGTACTACATTTAACACCAATCAAACAAACAAACAATATCAAATGGGATTGCAAGTTTAATATTTAAATAAATTATACGAACAATATCTGTACAAATATTATTTCTCCTTGCAGTCCACCGTGGTTGTACCAAATGCTCTGAAACAACACCAGCCGTATGACCTTGCCATTGACCCGTACTCTCGATACCTCTACTGGACGTGTGCAGAGAATAATGTCATCAATGTTACTCACTTGAACCGGACAGCAATTGGTTTAGTGGTACAGGGTGAGGACGAGAAACCCAGATCTATTGTACTTGATCCTGACAGAGGGTAGGTTCCATTTTCCAGGTTCCATTCAACCCGCTTTAGGAAATGAAGTATTTATTGTTTTGAGAATAAGTGGGATTACAAGATTGGAAAGATGTTTTTTTTTACATTTGAGGAACTGCTCTCTGGTTGCATATATTTATTTGTATACAACTGTTTGAACACGGTACATGGAGCTTGAAAACAATTGTACTGATTAATTTTGCACTTGGTTTGGTAATCCATCCTGTTAAGATGATGGATGGTATTGCATTTCATCAAAAAAAACAAAAAACAAACAAACCAATTAAGACAACAGATGGGATTACGTTTCACCAAATTCCCTAATATAAAATGGCCACCATTGCATAATTTTTTAATATTTGCTCCTTTTTATTTTAACAATATAGCCTGAGAGCAATTAAACTCATTAACTTGGAATTAAGCTTACTTCTTTAAGGCAAAAAATTTGATTGCATTTAACCAAATTGCTCAAACAATATGACACAATTTTGCAAAATTGAAGCCTATGTGGTTAACACATAAAAATTTAACAACAAATCCACAGATTAATTTAAAACTTGTTCTGTAACTTCCTCTTAAAATGACAAATTAGTATGAATGGCACCAAATTCCAAAAACAAAATGGCCATCATTGCCAAATTTGGCAACATATACGTCTATATCAGACCTTCTGATTTGAGGTGAGTGATCAGTGTTAAAGCATGGGACAGCACACCTCAAATGAGAAGGCCTGCTATTTTTGTTATTAACAAAAAACTCCAATGAATTCAGACTTATTTCAAACATGGAAAATAGTTTCCTCTGGTTAAGAAACTGATGGTATATCATTTAACCTAATTCTGCAAACCAATATGGCCACCGCTAAAATTCAGATATAAGCTTCAAACTTAACTTTTTTATGCTAATAACATAGATTTGATTGTGTTGCACCAAAACAATATTGCTGACATTGCATTTTGCAACAAAATCATTCTAAACACCATATATTTGACTCTTTTGAAGAAAAAAAACTTTTGTTAAACTTGAGTGGGAAAAGGTGATTTGGCTGGGATTTGGCTGGGATTATGAGCATATATGTTTTTTTAAATAAGCCTTTGGCGGTGACCCTGTTTGCTACTCCGCTTGGCTTTATTAAGTTTCCTTGACAGCCCTTTGTTAATTATATAATTTTTTTCTCACATGTGTTTTGGTTTCAGGCACATGTACTGGATTAACATGGTGAATCCTCCTCGCATTGAAAAGGCAGCCATGGATGGAACGGACAGAGTTCCATTATTTAACACAGATCTCCGGCAACCTGTAGCTCTAGCTATCGATACACAGAATGGGCGTCTGTACTGGAGCGACATTGAACTGAAACGGATAGAATCGTCTGATTTACTGGGTGGAAATCGAGATGTGTTAGTTGATGGTAACATATTGACACCAAACGGAATCGCCGTGTTTGGCCAGTTTGTCTACTGGACCGATAAAGACCAGTATCTTATTGAGCGGATTGAGAAATTGAATGGCCAACAGCGGGAATTTATTCATGGCCGGATTAATCATCTCCGTGATATACACGCTGTACAGATGATAACTGACGAAGAACGAGAACAGCATCCATGCGCGAAAAATAACGGTGGATGTTCTCATATTTGTGTGGCCAAGTCTGGTGGAAAATTCCGCTGCTCATGTCCGATCGGTTTGGTGCTTGAGGACAACGATTTAACATGTGCTGATCCTCCCACATGTAAGCCCACAGAGTTCACTTGTTTAAGCGGAACTATTCGCTGTCTGCCCAGCTCTTGGCGCTGTGATGGCTTCCCGGAGTGTGAGGATCAATCCGATGAGGAGCATTGTCCTTCGTGCTCAAAGACACAGTTTACTTGCGACGACGGTGGCTGTGTTGACAAGGCTTTGAAGTGTGATGGGAAAAAAGACTGTGTAGATAAAAGTGATGAGAAAAACTGTTGTAAAAGTCATGAATTCGCATGTACTGAAAACAACAGCTGTATCCGCTTATCACAGAGGTGTGATGGTGTGAAGGATTGCAGTGATAGGGATGATTGTTCCGATGAGAAGGGTTGCACGGCGGCAAACACTAGCCCAAAAGGTTCAAACCCAGCCCCTTACACGGTGGCCATAATTATTGGGGCCGTGTTCATTGTGGTGGTAGTAGTAGTGATGTTTGTATGCCGCCGTAAAAATCAGCCCCCGTTAGAGGGAGTAGACTTGAAACCTCTAAACCCTATCATAGAGGAACTAACACCCCAACATACATTAACTTCTTCTCGGGGTAAATCTTATACAACTGCCTTATCAGTGAGCACAACAGGCAGTGGAGGCCAAACGTATGATCGTAATCATATAACCGGAGCGTCATCTAGTAGCTCCACAGTGACTCACTACCCCAAAGAGACACTTAACCCACCGCCTAGCCCTGTGACTGACCGGTCCCAGTACACAGGGGATTTGTATTACTCATCTAATAGTCCCTCCACTGTACGTTCGTATAGAGCCTACAGATTGAGGCACATTCCACCTCCTCCCACCACACCTTGTAGCACAGACGTCTGCGAGGAAAGTGAGCCTTATTCACGCTCCAAAAAATGTTATAACTCTGTGGCAGAGCTGAACTATGACTCTGATCCTTTCCCACCCCCTCCAACCCCTAGAAGTCATTATTTATCAGATGAAATAAGCTGTCCACCGTCCCCCTCCACAGAAAGAAGCTTTTTCAAACCTTACCCCCCTCCCCCTTCACCCGTAGGCATGTCGGACTGCTAGCACAAACGGGTCTTTTTTGTACAGTGTGTGTATACATTACAAGAGAACGACTGCCATCCATTGTCTATTTGTTGATATTATTGCTGGTTATAGACTAGTGGATTATAAAGTGTGTGTGTGTGTGTTACTACTGCAATTACCTCATTTATTAACTCATTCATTGTTTATGTTTTATTACCTGTGTGTCTTGTACATTGTGTTCGTATATGATATACATTACACCAGATATAGGATGTATGTCTTTCATTTATTATTGTATGTGTAGATCGAAGAAAGATTTAGTAGCGAAAGGATATCATCTTCTTTAAGGTCTTCTGTAGTCTTTAATATTTTATGTTTATATAAGACTTTAAAAAGTTTTTCTGTAATCATTCTTGAATACTTCATGTTATTGACAGATTCAATTTTAAAGTGATCAATCGTTTCAATATGTGTCAAAATATGTGGCTTCAAGCGATTTGTCAAAATCTATTCAGAAAAGTATTGTACCCTGTTTGTACCCAATTCAAAGCACAGACACATTGTTAGGGATTACTACTTCTAGGTTTTTTAGCACGAGACGTTTTGGTCTAGATCCAAAGGCCGTTATCAAGCATATTATACCGGTCTTAGGATCTAGACTAAAACGTCGCTGAGACTAAACCTAAAAGCAGTAATCCATAACTATTTTGCTGTGTTTTATAACCACCAGCTTCTAAATGCCACTTGAAGAAATTTAAATTTAAATTTTTAAATTCTTTTGTAATAGCAGAGAAGGAATTTTAGTTTAAAATGACAACGGTTGAAGTGTATATATAAGCTGGAGGTCCACATAGTGTTTTTGAAGACCTGTTTAAATTTGAAAACAGTTGATGAACACTTCAATTTTTTAAAAGAAATTCTTACTAAAATATTACTGTTTGAAGGTTCTTTCATGAGATCACAAATTGCAGAATTTTATTTCAAAAATCTTTATCTACGACTATGAATGTGTATGATTGTATGTGTTTTTTTATATATATAAAATTGCTAATTTACAAACTGCTTTATACACAAGTATGTTGTGGATTGCCTAATATTAAACATATTTGTATTACATGTAGACAGAAGAACAAAAACAGAAGTTTTTTAAATTTGATGTTTACAACCTAAATACTTATTTTTTAAAAAGTCATGTACAATGTAACAGCATTAACAAAAGTGCTATATCAAAAGAAACTGCTGTCATGTATGAATAAATGATCATGAACAGAAATGTCCTGGATACTCGTCTCCTACTGGTGCAGGGGGAAGACACTTCTTTCCATCATACGTCTCTAGCAATGCTAGCATTGATATCAAAGTCTTCATAGTCTTCATTCAATTTTTGCAAAGGTATGGGTGTATGGCCATACAGATTGGAATCTATCTGAAATAATTGTTTTACTTATCTAAACTTAGGGAGCGTTTGTATTGCATTCAATACTTGGAATTATTTAATTTATGACATTCGGTATTCTACTAAAGTCCTGGAGACATCGGTTGTCTGTTAAAGCGTTGACCCTGTTTTTATTGCCTGCATGAGGATTTTGATATTTAATCCTCTATGATGCCTCTTTTGGAAATTTTTATAAACCTAATACATGCAAGTCTTGTATTATGTTATGGCAGGGTTGAGATTTTATACATCATCATTTGTGTTGCTGCATTGTATGCATTGAATTTAACCGATGCACAGATCCCAAACCTGTAAATCGTAAAGACAGTGTTGTAAATGTGCTATTCGTCCAACTGACGCTTCACTTCACTATGGCACGCCAAAGCGAACAAATTCAAGATTTATAAATTTAGCTCCAAAATGTCAACTTTTTATTCACACTTACAGTAAAGCAGTGCATATTTTAAAACATTGTACAAGGTCAATTACTTCTATCACAGACAACGATTATGTCGATTAGTTTTCATATAAAATAACTTTTTAAGGTCCCAAGATTTTTTTATGGTCCAAAATTTTATTTTTTGATCCAAGACTCTTGTGACCTGTCTAAGATTCATGTGACCACATTTGTAAATATTTTTTTCAATCCTTTTCTTGAACAAAATTAATATTTCTTGTGTAAAGTTTAAAAATATGCATTGTTTTTTTTTACTATGAGTAAAAAGTATTTATTTTGGAGTCAATGAATCTTGAATTTTATCTGCTTGGCATGCCAAACCTCACACACTCCTTGTTTGACAAGTGAAATTTTGTTATAGTTTGTCACTGGTGCTTATAAAATTCTTACCCTGCATTCAATTTAACGTTTTATCTTTTTGTTGTTATTGATAAGTATTAAGTGCTTTAACTTTCTAATACAATTTGTATTAGCGCACACTGACAATTTAATTGGATTACTTAAGCAGATTATGAAAATTAATAGCTTTGCACTTAATGTTTCTAGGATTTTCCTAATTGTGAAGTTAATGAGTTTATTGGACAAAATCAATGTGTATATGGTTGTCTCGGGAAAACTTCCACTGGCTACCACTTCTTATCTTGGGGAAAAATGTACTTCAATATTTTATTTTTTTTAAGGGCATGTGTGTACAGTTAAAAAAACGGCCTTTGGTGTATGCTGTGAATATTTGTACATGTGGAAACGATTTTCAGACAAAATTGTCACAGAAAGACAATAAAATGTTGAATCTTTGATATTTTATATAAAATTGTCAATAATTGTATTGAGAAGAACTCTCAAAAAACTGTTGATAATTTTATTCTAGTAGCCAGTTTTGAAGCTTCGATTCCTGATACACTTTGCATTCATGTCTCTTTCATCACCAGTACTAGTCATTTGTTTTGTTTTTTTTTTAAACTATATACAGTTGATAATATGTTGATATTGCAGTAACTTTCTGTTTAGGAGATATTTTACTTCCTTTTTTCATGTAGGACCAACGATTGATATTTTATAAGCCAGGGCACAAAGACTGCTCGTCTTAGGGAAAATTGTTAAATGAAAAATGTGCGAAATGCCTCACAAAATTTTTATCCTAACCAGAATGGTTTTGGATTCTTGTATTAACCGCAACAGCCTAATGCACATTTGGCAATTTAGTCTTTTGGTTTGTTAAAGATATAATTTTTTGGTAGAAGTGCTTTGTTAAAGAAAGAATCAAAAATAAAGTTTATTTGTAACATAGACATGAAGCCATCACTATATCTACTGCTAGTATATAATATGATATAGGTAAACAAAATTAAAAAGCATGGTGTACCGAGTGCATCTAACATTTTAAGAGAAATTCAAGTGCTTAAAAATAAATTTATTTTCTACCCATCCACTAATACACTTTTGGAACTACTGGGTCAATTTTTTACATCAGGTGTATCTCTGTTTTGTACACTCTCCAGTGTAAATTACTCACTGAATGTAAAAGATTTATCGGCACTGATTAAAAAACATGACAACCAGGGTTCATGGTTTCTTGATAATTAAGCTGATTTTACAAATATTTAAAAATAAACCTGTATTACAAATAGAGTTGGACCATGGCTTAGTACAAGTGTGCTTACTAATCCTACTCCATTGTACCGTCCATGGGTTTGAGTCTGCCTGTCTACCGTCAGGTATGTGAGTCACATCCTGTTGCTCCAGTCAATGTAGGGGTGGTTTCCTCTTCATTTTCCGGGGTATTTATGCAAGAGTAGTGTGAAGTAGACAATCTGTCACCATAGAAGTGAAATACCCTTGAGTAGGATGTTACAACCCAATTGAACAAACCAAGAAATAGAATATAAGCAGTAAATATGTTTGATTTTATTTAAAGCCATGTCTGAAGAAAGTGACAGTGTTGTATGAGGTTTAGTGATGTATTTAGATTGTCAGCACTCTTAATGTCAATGATCTTCCATAAAACAAATCTCTTATCATCACAATTGTCAACTGTTAATTATTATTGCTATCATATTGATTAGTGGTCTTCATTTTTGGAAATGTATGGAATTGGCGGCGAAGTTTAACATGCACATAAATTTTTCTGCTTAATCATTTAAACGAATACATTGTATGAAAAACAGTATGTTTTGTTTGTTTTCCTTGCTATTTCTTGTTTTAATAACTGACCTAATTGTCCCCACTACTATATATATCCTATTCGACATCCCGCCCTCAGTCACAAACATTGTAAAAGTTAAAGACAAATTCACCGATTGACTTCAAACTTTGTAGCCCATGGCTTAGTGGTAGCGAGTGCACTTCCCGAGCTGAACATGCTTAGATTTACCGTTCACGGTTCGAGTCCGCCTTTCGACCATCAGGTATATGAGCGAGTCACATGTTG
>JARFOD010091431.1:0-17749 GCA_031763545.1 Mopalia muscosa | reverse complement strand
GTGAGGGAGCGGGTGGGCCATGGCCCTGCAGAATACTCCCTCGGCTTCCTCGGTCGATCGTAAGAGGCGAGTAAAGATGTTGCTTTGTGTTGCCCTGGTGTTCGCAGAGCTAAAGGGTAATGGGTAACTCATATTATGAATGAAATACCCTTGAGTACGACATTAAAAACCAATCAAACAAACAAACGAAATAAATGTGCTTCGATGTAACGCTCAATGCTCTGCGAATTGTTTGTTCATCATTTATTGTGTTTGTTTGGGTTTCTTCATTTTTCATCACTCTCATTGACACCATGCGACTTGCCACTTCATCAATCATATTTTTTTAGTGTGTAGTTTAAACTAAAACGTTTGACAAAATTTTAAAAAAATCCGATTCATTTCTTTTTTGTGGGCTGTCAAGTCGCAGTTCTTTGGTTCACTTGGAATAGATGGGCAACATAGGGCCGATTGGTTTGTAAGGTCTGTGTTTTCATCTTGAAATTGAGCTGTCTTGTCTTAGTTTGTTGCCGGTGCCAGTGAATGGTCATTTGAGTAATATAACCCTAAATACCTGTCAAACAAAATCGTTTTCGTTGGCCTGTGACAGTGGCTTGCCTGTGCACTTCC
The DNA here is from genome assembly GCA_031763545.1 of Mopalia muscosa. NCBI lineage: Eukaryota > Metazoa > Mollusca > Polyplacophora > Chitonida > Mopaliidae > Mopalia > Mopalia muscosa. Next base: position 17,140 of record JARFOD010091431.1, on the reverse strand, counting down.
TACCCCTACTCCAATTTACAGTACATGGGATCGAGTCCGTCTGTCAACCATCAGGTAATCCTCGGGTGGTTTTTACGAGGTTTCCTCTCAGTTTTCCACAGTAATGAAGGCAAGGAACTGTGTGCAGTGGACAATCCGTCCACATCTAAGTAAGATACCCTTGAGTGGAACGTGAAACCCCAATCAAACAAACAAACAAACTTTTCTTTTTCAGTTTAGAGATAGCAGCTCAAAATGTAGATGTGAATGTTCATCCTACAAAACATGAAGTGCATTTCCTTCATGAAGAATCTATCCTAGAATCCATCCAGAATGCCGTGGAGTCCAAACTGTTAGGATCCAATTCCTCTAGAACTTATTTCACTCAGGTAGGTCAATCCTCTAAAACTTATTTCACTCAGGTAGGTCAATCATGTAGAACTTATTTCACTCAGGTAGGTCAATCATCTAGAACTTATTTCACACAGGTAAATTAAATAAATGTAACCATATACCTGTACTCATATAGGTTTCACTTTTTCTGTGTTTTTATGTGTCCTGGAAGCTCGTCCAGGCTGTGTCTTGCTAATGATTTTTCTCAGGCTTTTGAAAGTTGCATTATGCATTCTTCTATGTACGCAGATGTGCAACGTAGAAAAAAAAAATGACGGAATTATGCAAATTTCCCCATAAATTATGCAAATTGTTTCTGTTCTATGGGAAGCTTGTCCAGGCTTTATCTTGGTTACTATTTTACTTAGGCTTTTGAAACTTGCATATTGCATTCTTCTATGTAGGCCTACGAAGATATGCAACTTAGAAAGAAAAGTCACGGAATTATGCAGATTTCCCAATAAATTATGCAAATTATCTCTTTGCCCGGGAAGCTTGTTCAGGCTGTACCTTGATTACTTTTTCACTTAAAATTCTTCTATATACACAGATATGCAACGTAGAAAAAAAAACTATTCATTAGGTTAATTTTTGGTGCACTGCATGTATTTATATGTGTGTTGTGTTGACTGCGGGGGTGGGGGGCATATTGTTTAGCAATCTCTGATTGCTTTTCTCTTGTTTTTGCCTCCATCTACTTTAATTTCCTTTTGGGAGTGGCAAATAAACTGCCTACGAGCCATATCTTTTGGTGTAAGAATATTAAGAAGAGAACAAATTTTATTTACGCCCGCTTTTGTTTCCTTTAAAGTTTCAAGCATGTGTAATAAAGCATCATGTGACCCATCAGACCGTAAAATAAAGTTTAATTTGGACCACTGCATTCCATTGATATATCTTGTTACATGTACATGTTTGTGGATAGAAATCGATTGCATAATAACATTTCTTCATGGCTATATGGTCACAATTTCTTCCTCAGGCAGTGCCTGATATGAGTATCAATAGTGTGTGGTGGACAAATAAAAACACTTTCCTTTCATTATTGTACCATACGTTAATAACATCGAGTGGAAGGGTAAGAGAGGGTGGTTGGAGGCAGGTTCATGTTCATGCTCTCAGAGCTAAAGGGGGACAGGAAGCTGATCTGTCATCCTGTTATTGTCCCGTCTTGTCTTTGTTTGTTGCCAGTGGCGTCGAGGGTGGTTTCCTTCACCCATTGGGCAGGCCCTTGGCTTAGTGGTTAGCCAGTGCTCTATCTGAGCCCACTTAGATGTACCGTTCACAGGATCGAGTTCGTCTGTCGACTATCGTGTATCAGAAAAAGTCAACAGATGTGGCTCCGGAATTGCGGGGTGGTTTTTATGAGGTTTCTTCCTGGGTCTAGCATAAAAAGGCAAGGATCAATGTGAAGTGGACAATCTGTCATCATATAAGTGAAATACCCTTGAGTACAACACAAATGGTCCCAAGCTCTCTAACATGAGGAGGTGCAAATGTGCATTTTAATAGCTGTGTATAATGGGGAATCTGTCTTACTAGTGATACAGGTTTACACAATGGATTGGGGTTAGCTGATGTCCCATCCAAAGAAGAATTCATTCACATTTTTTGAAAAAGCTGAAGTTGATTGATTAAACTTGAGGCGAGGAAGGTATTGAGTGTATCTTATGCCACTCGGCCATTGGGAGTGAGGAAGTGAAGGAAAACTATCAATGCTGATTTCTCAGCTTTAAGAAATTTTCCTAGTCAGATAAAAGCCAGCATTTTTTAAAGTAATCTGATGCCATTCTTGACAAGCAAGACACCTCAGTTTAATACATGAGATACCTATAATTGTCCATAGTGGCTTCTTATTGCATTAAGCCAGGCGCATATGAGCGATTCTCCTTCAGCGACTAATTGCAAGAGATTTTCCGTCAGCAACAGCTTTTGTCACACAGAATTAGTGATTCTGAGTAATACCATGTAACTGACAATTGCACAGAAATTTTAGCTTTGATTTTGATCATTATATGCACATACAACGCAGCCAGCTTAACATACTTGTTTCAACATGTTTCAAATTTAAATCATGTGACTTCATCTCGGTTACTGATTGGATGGGCAACTTATGGCTGTGATTTTCTGTTGTATGTTTGCTGCACATGAGGAGATTAGTGGTCTACAATCAGCGACAAGTTGCAGGATATCAAAAAAGTTTGATCCCTTGGGACTGGTAACAGACAGTGTCTAGTAGCTTTGCAAGCCTGTCACACACACAGCGAGTTCCTTGAGATTTGTTCTTGCCAATGGACAATCACTTCTGCGCGCGTAAGGCCTCAATGTTAACTTTAGTCAGATGATGTTATAGAAGGTTGTTTGTATCAGATTTCCTCTCAGATCAACTACGGTACCACCAAATTCAAGAATGGCAGAATGAGAAGTGTACAGTCTCATCATAGCATTGAAACACTCTGAGTATGAGGTCTAACCCCAATCAAACAAACCTTTATAGTGTTTGTTGATCACACAAACATTCTTTAGTTGTGATAGTGTTTCTTTACAATACTGTGTCAACACATGAAGGAAGATGCAGGATGGTGATTATTTGATAGCTGTATTGTTAGCAAGTCACTCAGTGATCTTTCAATAAAACAGGTTATCAGCAAACAATTATGATAATTTTCATATGGATACTTTCCTGTTATTATCCTCTTAAAAAGGAGCTGGTGGCTGTTGCTTAGTGTTTAGTGAATATGCTTACTAATCCTACTTCCTTGTACCATTCACAGGAAGGAGTCTGTCTGTCAACACTCAGGTATATGAGTGAGTCCAATAATGTGGCTCCAGCAATCGCAGGGATGCTTTTTACAAGGTTTCCTCTCAGTTTTCCACCATAATTAGGCAAGGAACAGCGTGAAGTGGACAATCTGTCATCATATAAGTGATATACCCTTGAGCACAACTTTAAACCCCAGTCACACTAAAAAATATTCTCTAGTTATAGGGATAAAGTATGTTGTTATAGAAATTTTCCATATATTGGGCTGGATATCAAATTAATTTACTGATCATATTTATGATATTTGATTAATAAAGTTGATAAAACTTATTATGAAAAAAGTTGGTATATGATTGTTGATATTTTAAAAGCTGGTTATGTACATCCTAATGTCAGAAAAGATTTGTATCTGCTTATTCTAGTTTGGCTTTATTTGATCATACTCGGCTATCAAACTTGTGATTAATATTTGTCAGAAAACTTATTTGACTTAGATTTTATCTGGTGTGTTAACTAATTAAATGGTGTTGAGTGGGATGTGTCTTTGGAATTCTACTTATCTGTATTTACCTATCCTTTCACACAGTCCATTAAAAATAAGTGTGAAATTGTAATATACTGTCCACAGCCCTGGGCAGACATTGAGTCACCAGAGTATAAGCTCCCAAGGCGAGGCCTCATCCTAGGTAATGAGGCTGTGGTGTTTAGCTTCAGTCTGTGCTGTCCAGTTCTTCATTATGAAACGGATTGGACTGCTGGTGGTACTGCAATGATTTGTGCTGCCTACATCACTGTTGATTGAATATCAGCCATCTTTCTTCATTTCAAGCTCAGGCCTCAGATCTTGCTTCATTACAAGCTCAGGCCTCAGATCTTGCTTCACTACATTACAAGTTCAGTCCTCCAGTCTTTCTTCAATACTAGTACAGGCCTCAGGTCTTGCTTCACTACAAACTCAGGCTTTAGATCCTGCTTCACTACAAGCTCAGGCCTCAGATCTTGCTTCACTACAAGATCAGGCCTCAGATCTTGCTTCTCTACAAGCTCAGGCTTCAGATCTTGGTTCATTACAATCCCAGGCCTCAGATCTTGCTTCAATGACAAGCTCAGGCCTCAGGTCTTGCTTCACTACAAGCTCAGGCCTCAGATCTTGCTTCGCTACAAGCTCAGGCTTCAGATCCTGCTTCATTACAAGCTCGGGCCTCAGATCTTGCTTCACTACAAGCTCAGGCTTCAGATCTTGCTTCATTACAAGCCCAGGCCTCAGATCTTGCTTCATGACAAGCTCATGCCTCAGATCTTGCTTCACTACTAGCTCATGCCTCAGATCTTGATTCACTACAAGCTATGACAAGCTTAAGCCTCAGGTTGCTTCACTACAAACTTAGGTCTCAGGTCTTGCTTCATTACAAGCACAGCCCTAAGGCATATAGTGAACTCGACAGAATTTCAGGAAAAATTTCCCAGGTTCCCATCCCGAATTCATCAGACCATAGTAACGTTTCTGTATACTCTTTTACTTTGATTTTAATACAGGTTTGTTAAAATGCATTTTTGGGGTATCCATATGCTTTTCAGAGCAAAATTCATTCCAGGAGTCTTCTGACCGAAGTTGTTGACATTCAGTACAAGCTACACATAGATTCACACTTCTAGACTTACAGTATTACAGCCCAGTGCTGTGGTTCTGTGAGCTATTGAGCCTGCCGACACTCATGTATGTCTGTAGACCTCGGGTATGTGAGGGAGTCTGGCATAGGCTCTGGCAATAGCCATTACTTAACTGAAATAATCTGAAGTACAGCGATAAACCCCAATCAAATAAACATCTGAAAGATCATTTTTAGACTTTCTTATTCAGCTGGTCTAATTCCTCCTGTATTTCAGTCCTTTTTACTTTCGTATGTATTCAATGTACCACTCACAATTTGAAGTCAGTCAACCTGCTGTATATACATGTAAGTTGCATGATGTAAATCACACAATCACTGAAGTGGTTTTACTAGGTTTCCTCTTGGTTTTCCAACTTATTTCAGAAGGAAGAGTATGAAATGGACAATGTCTCCTAATAAAAGTGAATTACAACATTTAACTCCAACCAGACAAACAAACAAACATTTGTATGTAAAATGACAATGTTAAATTGTTTTGATCCATTGTTTGACAATGTGTTGTAAGGGATAAAGCAAAACATAACTTCTGATTGGATGATAACATGTTGTAAGGTCTAAAGCAAAACATGACTTCTGATTGGTTGACAACATGTTGTAAGGGATAAAGCAAAACATGACTTCTGATTAGTTGATAATGTGTCGTAATGGATTAAGGAAAACATGATTCTGATTGGTTGATAACTTGTTGTAAGGGCTAAAGCAAAACATGACTTCTGATTGGTTGATAACATGTCGTAAGGGCTAAAGCAAAACATGACTTCTGATTGGTTGATAACATGTCGTAAGGGCTTAAGCAAAACATGACTTCTAATTGGTTGATAAAGTGTTTGAAGGGATAAAGCATAACATGACTTCTGATTGGTTGATAATGTGTGGTACGGGATTAAGCAAAACATGACTTAAAATATCTTTTATTTGTGAATTGCAACAATAGTACTGCTGCACAATGGAGCAAATGTCAAAAGGAAGTTACTTTCCCTATGCTGACATAAAACAGATCTTCGGTAATCTAATGAACTCATATAAAAACCTTTACTGTTAAAGCAAGCAAATTTGAAACCATATTCATTGAGGGTTATAACTCAGAATGTTATCTTTTATCTTTACCACTGATAAAAAAAAACAATCCCAGTCACTGGGTGGAGATAATTCTGTAAAAAAATATTAATACTGCATGCTTGAGCAATTTAAACATTTAAACGTTTTATTTTTATGAATTATTATGCAATACAGATGCAATTTTATTTCTATTTAACCCCCATTCACTCTTTTATTATATGTCTAGGGATAAAATCTAAAATATTATTTAATCTGATAAAATAGGTTATCTGGGGTAATTTTGAATTTTAAAAAACAGTTTCATATCTTTTTGAAAAAAGTTTTATTGGATAGCAATCTACACACTGTTACATAACAGTTGATAGAAAAATGTATATACTGCGCATTGTTCAGTCAAGAGGCATTTTGAAGCTTATTTATTGCTGTTTGTTGTATTTCAGGTTTAACAATACAGAGCTTATTTGTGCTTTGCATTCAAATAGATTGAACATTGGTATGTGTGTTTCTGAAACGCTTGAGGACTGATGGAAAGGTTTTTACCCAACTAAATGCCTGATCATATGACCTTTGTCCCACGACCATGGCTTAGTGGAAGTGTGGTAGTGTGTGTGCTTACTAAACTGAACCTGCTTCAATGTACTGTCACCGGATCGAGTCCCCCTGTTGACCATCAGGTATATGAGCAAATCACATGTTGTGACTCCGACAATTGCGGGGGTGGTTTTTAAGAGGTTTCATCTTGGTCTTAAGCATAATAACTAATAAGGCTAGGTGCAGGGGAAGTGGACAATCTGTCATATTAGTGAAAAATCCCTGAGTACAATGTTAAACCCTGATCAAACAAACACACAAAATTTATCCTGTTTATGCTCTCTGGCTAAGGGTAGTTTGTTTGAAGAATGATAATGCTATCTTTACTTATCACTGGAGGAAAATTATAACTTTCCAACATCATTGAAATGCTTCACATCTTGGTAGTGCTAGTGTCATTTATTGTTGGAACACACCGCTGTGATATAAGTGAAATATCCTTAAGCACAGTATAAAACACCAATCAATCACTCAATTAATCAATCTATCCTTTTTAAAGCTACATCAGTAAAAAAGAAAACATTTTGACCGGTATCCTCTATACTACTATTTAATTGATTATTAAATTTTGATAAGATTTGATCCCACTTTGGAAAGTCTTTCTTTTATCTGACAACACACATGGAAGAAGCTGCCCTATCCAACTCCACAATCCATTCCGTAGCATGATACAGAAAAAGTGATGACACCTTCTTAGTATTCAACCAACATGACAATCCATCCACCCTACTAAATCACACGAACAGCCATAACTCCAGAATTCAATTCACCATGGAGTTAGAAAACAATGCTAAACTACCCTTCCTCCATGACCTCATCCAGAAACAAGACAACCACCCAACCAATACTGTATACCAGACCCCCCACACCCCACTGCGACCAATATATCCATGCCCAGGCCAATCCTCCCAATAGCATGAGCATGAAGAAAGGTGTCCTATCCACCCTTACCAGGTGGGCTTTAAACGCATGTTCCATACCCCCACCCCAGAGATTAAACACTTAAAGAAAGTAGTCACATCTTATAAACAGTATCCGACAGAAATGGTAGAAAGAAGTATTGCATGCGCCACACATCAGTGGGATGTCTAACAACATAGCCCTGTAGACATACAAATATCCCTCCTTACATTGGAAAACCCAGCCATATCATAGCTCGAATCCTCCAAACCCAGGCCCCAGGGACAACATCCTTCAGCAGCGACACAACATTGAAAAATATGATCAAAGCTAGTGGAAGAAAATACCCAGCCCAGAGACAACAGCCCAAATCTTCAAAATTGACTGTAATTATAGCCAATCTTACATAGGCGACTGAATCACTCTGTCCATTTAATGTTAGATTAAGAGAACACCAAACTTGTGGTAGAAAACAGAATATCAAATCTGCAATAGCTGAGCACATCTCCACTAATCCCAGTAACCAAGTACAATGGGAAACCACTCAAATACTCAACCACAACATATCAGACAAGAAAAAACAAGAACTACTGGAAGCCATTCAAATCAAACTACTGCCCCCACAGCTTAACAGAGATAAAGGATTATACCTGTCTAATGACGTACAACCAACTAATCTGCTAATTTAATCTACTACCAGTATGATTTCAACATGGGAAAAACTTAATCCAGTTTTTACGTAACTCTACTAATGACAGCCTGTATATAAATATTTAAATTATCTATCTAATAAACGAAGAAGTTGTTATCCATACCAATGTTTTCCATCTTTGTGCTACTTTATTTGTAATCGCTCTTAATACCAAACTCTTAATTTTCCCCAAACAATGCTAAGTTTGAATTTAAAGGTACCGGTATTCAAAATGGTTGATATCTAGACAACCTATAAATATAGTCCCAATATTCACTGAATGATTTGCAACTTATTTCATAAAAAAATTTGGCGACTTTGGGCTCCGAACATCTGACTTTTATTAAGAGTGACAGCTCACTGATTCTCGATTTGCGTTACCAGGGGAATTCATAAAGTGACTGGTATCTATAGAAACCTCATCGCCATTTTGTTATTCTCCAGAATTTCCCCCCGGTTAGTGTTTTTGAGTCACCAGTAAATATATACAAAATTCTTGTGTAGCGTTGCATTTGGTGAAAGATTAAATATTGTGAAATTTTTTTATGAGGAATGAGGACTGGCAGCTAGATATTTTTTTAGTTGTTTTTTTATATAAGCTTTATTCCCATGGGAACGGTGCGCATATTGCTCATACTGCTTCCCACTACATTAGTTACATTGTACATACATTTTGGTGCAGTGCAGTTTTGACAAATGTCTATCTGTGTCTGTTCCACCAGTCATATCAGGCATTACTAGCTCATTATTTTCATTAAAAAAATTGGTCATTAGATTAATTACCATCACTAAATTGGCTATCTGATGAAGAGTTCGTTGTAGAACATTTTCTTAAGTTGGCTGTCGCCATTTTGAATTTCCTGATCTATCAATATTTCATGTATCTCTGGTATCGATTCGTCGTTATCCGCCACAGACCGTTTCAAATGGTGTTTCCCCTCCCTTAGTCACAGTTCAAATGACTTGTATGAAAAGCCGCAAGTTTGTAAGTGAATAAAATAAATTCTTAGTGTCAGCAAAATAGGGGATTTATTTTGCAAGTAGTTTATAGTATTATCTTTTTAATTCAGTCACTTTCAATCTGATTTAAAACCCATTTGAGAATACCTTTAACAAATCAAATAAAAAGTACATGTGAATTCGGTTTCTTGGAAACGAAATAACTATGTTGATGAAAAAGGAAAACAAATTAAAAAAAAAAAGAAGTTTTTAGGTGAAATGTCATTGAGAACAAGCTTGTAGACAAATTTAAATTTAAAAAAAAAAAAAATTTCTTCCCTGGTTTTCCACCCTACTTATGCATGGAACAATGTGAAGTGGACAATCCGTCGTCATATAAGTGAAATACCATTGAGTACGATGTTAAAACCAATCAAACAAAGAAACCAACAATAAAAAATAGAGGTGGAAAAAAAATAATGTCAGGGGAGCAGTCAGGGGATGGTACTGGGCTGGTACTGGGCCATCACCCACTACACTGTTTCTTATGTCGTCAGAAATAGTGCCAGTGGATATGTCTTTTCTCGTTGTATGTATAACTATGGTCATGTGGTCTAACTATGGTCATGTGGTCTAGAAACCCCTCCTACACAGGAGGTTACACATACTTTTTGTAGAATAGTCTTCCTTAAAAATAGGAATTATAATTTATTTAAGAAAAAGAATTCTGTTTTCTGGAAGGATTACGGTTACAGGTATTTCTAGCTTATTGTTAAGTGTGTTACATAACTATGGATACAGTTTCAATGGTAGAGGTGTATAGTTTAGGTCGAATTTGCAGCCCCCATCGAAATGATGTAACAAGCATATATATTCAACCCATGTTTTTTTCAAATAGCAGGTATGCATGCCATATGATCAATCAAATTAAAATTTGATCTCAAAAATGCTCATCATGTTTTGTTTGTCACTATATTGAGAACTAACAAAGTCACTATACTTATACTGTTCAATTAGGTCAACCTTACTGGAGTTCACAAAAAGTCACAGTAAGTTTCAGTTGTCCAATAAAATCACAGATAACCAGGGGCCATGGTAAACACCAAATTCAGTCAAAAACAAGCTTCGGTTTGATTAAGTTCTACATTTCATTTTTGAAATGTTATGAAGACTCAAACACAGGTCATGTTATTATTATTAATATTTTAAATATCTTTGACCGCTGGACAACAAATTTGATCAATTTTAAATTTAAAAATCTTCGAATTTATTTATATCAATTTATTTAAGGTGTGCTTTTACATTACAAACCTTTTCGTTAAAATTTTTAATTTTTTCACAACTCAAATACAATCTAATGCAACAGTTTAATTTTTTTTTTCAATTACCAGTTTTATAACATAGGCAAAGTTATTATTTTAATGTAAAATCACCTGGACAACAAATCTGCTAAATTTTAAATGTAAAAATATTCGAATTTATTTTATCTAATTTATTTTAATTTTTAAATGTTACTAATATGTGAGTCCGGTTCCATAAGCATTTTCTGACTTAAGTCAGATATTAAATTGATATATTTGCCACTTGCCTTAACTTAGTTTTAAATTAAAAACTGTGACTTAATTACTTATGCTAAAATATTAAATATTAAAATTCAAAACTGATAAATGTGAGGGCCTTTACATTTTGACTTAAGTGTAAAACTGCTTTGTCGAATCCGGTACAGGTAATGTAATATTCTAAGCTGTATATTTGATGAGTAATACTTTCCAGTTGAATCAATTTGCACTTTTCTTCAAAATAGTTAAATTTTGTACTAAGGAATAATTAAATTAACATACATGTTAGTTTTAATTTTTTTTTTTTTTTTTTAAAGTTTAAACATATTTTATTATAATATTTAGTAAAACTTACTCGAATATCAACATTTTCTACCAGAAAATTAATGGTCGCGAGAAATGTTACATTTTTTCCAGGGGTGATAATCACAAATGACCACAAGAGGCCAAAAACTTAACAGGTGTTCCCTTCTAAAAGTAATTAACCTAGATGTCTTACAACTCAATCCAGATCTCTTTCCACCAACTTACCTTCACCAAAATGATGATAAGCGCATTGAGTTTACTTAAGCTGAAAGAAACTGTTCTAAAAATGTAGGGATGATTGATTAAACCAAGATTGTGGGCATTTTTTTTCTCAAAATTAGCCTTCGGCGAGGAGCCTTCAAGAAATACTCCACTTCTTTTATGTGATATTATCAAGAGATATCCACCTTGTGCTGACGCGGTGTTCATATTGATTTTCTACACTTGTTAACAGGATTTAAGAAGAAAAAGCATTAAAGTAACACTGCTAATCTAACCTATTATAGTGTGTAAGAACCGGCTACATGTATTGGTTGGAAATTTGCCACCAACATTTGGTGTTTGCAAGAGTTTTTTTTTTTTTTTTTTTTCCAGGACAGAATATGTAATGAAATTTTTATTAAACATGATATCTTGTACCATTCTGTTAAATCTGTAAGCATTCTTTTTCAATATAATAATGTGACACACACAGAGGTGCAGTATTTCCACATGGAGTGTAATACAAGGTCAATTATGTGGGCTGTGATATAATTCACAAAAAAGCTATAGATACCACTTTGTGTATAGGTTAGATGTGGTGATAGAAAGTTTTTTCATTACCCCTCGGCATCATGTACATCTGTCCGTTAACACGATAACTCCAAAACAAAATCACGTAGGGATACCAAATTTGGATATATCGTGTATCTAGTGAATTGTAGAAAACCTATTGAAATTGAGTGTGCTCGTGAAATAATTTATCGAGAAATGCCTCTTTTTCAACTTTTTTTCTATAACTTGATGTCTCGGAAAGGAGATCACATAGGTCCATAGAATTTAGAAATGTTATGTGTCTAATGAATTGTGGGAAGCCAATCAAGATTTTACGTTTTTGTCAATCGATTTATGGAGTTATGCCCCTTTATCAAATTTTTTTGTCTACAGTGATAACTCTGAAACAAAATCACATGTGGCTATTAAATTTATACATTTTATGTATCTAGTGAATTGTGAGAAGATTAGGCGTGCTCGTCAACTGATTTATGGAGTTATGCCCCTTTCTAACTTTTTTCCATTCCATTATATCTCGGAAACATAATCATGTAGGGCCTCCAAATTTGGATATGCTAGGTATCTAGTAAATTATTTGAAACCTATTGAAATTGCACATGCTCCTCAAAGGATTTATGGAGTTATGCCCCTTGTTGAACTTCTTTTTTATACCATGATATCTCTGAAACAAAATCATTTGTGGCCACTTAATTTCTATTTATTATGTATCTAGTGAATTGTGAAAAGCTTATTGTATGGGCATGTTTGTCAATTGATTTATGGAGTTATGCCACATTTATTATGGTACGGCCATTACATATCAATGCATTCTTTCTGATGCTCTATGTCGAGCCGAGGGATTTTGAGAGCGGAGCTTTGGTATACTCTGTAGACATGAAGCAAGTATTTTTCAGTAAAGTTTTCTTATGACCAATTTAACTATAGCCTTCTGGCATAAACTTAATAGTTTTTATACTAGTCCATGTAATAGCTTATCGGCTGGTCAAGTATGGTTATTACAAAACCTGCTTTTGTTGTGTTGAGGTAAAGCGAATACTTTTTCACTTATTTTATGCTAATGTCCAGCACTCAGACCAATTTGGCTATTGCCTGTCAGCATTTAAAGGAATGCATTTGAAAGGCTTATTTGTTTCCAATAACTTTGTAAATAATAATCTGACGTGCCTCGTTTGAACTCTACAGTATTCTTTTGTTGCTGTATTTGTAAAAATGGCGGGGGGCTGGAGGGAGCTTCCTGTTGTCGTGCTGCTCTCCAAGCTAAAGGGCAACATGAAGCAGATTTACTTGTGATGTCTTTGTATTTTGTCCTGTATATTAGTTTTCTTTTCTTGTGTCAGAATTAGGGTTAGTGTTAGGGTTAGGTTTAGTTTTGGGTTAGGTTTCTTGGTGTCCTTTAGAGTTGGTATAAGGTTAATTTTAGGATTAACACTGGCCCAGAACTTCACATATATCTTACATGATGGATATGCCCGTGAGGGAGCGGGTGGGCCATGGCCCTGCAGAATACTCCCTTTGCTGTTGCCCTGGTGTTCGCAGAGCTAAAGAGTAACGGAAAGCAGATTTGTTAGTGATGTTCTGTATTTGTGTCCATCGTCATATAAGTGAAATACCCTTAAGTACGACGTTAAACACCAATCAAACAAACAAACAAAAAACATGATGGATAGTCCGAACTTTGGGTTGGTTTGTCATTCAATGGGTCAGGTGGTGCGTGGGAGTGGTCTGTAAGTAGGTCAGGCTATGCTCATTACCGTGGAATAAACATGTGTATCAACTCTGATGGCACATGTATCAATGTATAATAATAAATATGTTTGGACCTAAAGCACTTTGTATCGAATCTGTTCCCCTGAATGTTTTATCTTTGAGGAAATATAACAGTTATAAATACTGATACTAACACTGTTTAGTTTGAATGTTGGTCGCCTTATTAATGAAACTGGGGCCGGTTGCTCAAAGCCCTATTATTATAATTACCCTATGTTAGATGACATCACGCCATGATGAAGGTTATCTCTGACTAGGTATAAGCAATTTAATCTGGTGGTAGCGGGTAATCCCCTTTCAAACAAGTAGTTCATTGTTTTACTCATTGAGTGCACCACCTACTTGTAAGTGAAACATATTTTGAGTATTGCACCAATAAACTCTTCTCAAATGGAGAAAGATGCCAGCCAGTGTTCTAAACTAACCAAATGTTTTATTCATTATTATTTTTTCTAATAATCATTCATCATTTATTATAATCAAATTCAGTCTGATCAATAGAACCATTAATCACACTTGGGCTCAAAAAAGAAAAGGTCCATAACATCTGTCCCTTGACAGATTTAAAAGCGTTTATCCGTACTGCTGCATTCGCCCTTTTGTCAAACATCAGTGCTTTCCTCGGCTTATTTCCCAGCTGTCTGCCCGATGAGGTCAACAGCGTATGGTACATTTTTTTCATTTTTTATTTTTATTTTCAACAAAAACCAATTTCAACACCTGTGAATAACCCTTTAGATATGGGATTTTTGTGTCTTTTACAAAAGTGAACATTAACAGTGTTTTTATTTAATTTTGGGATAAGACGTCAAGGTGGCTGTGTAGTGAAGGTGGCCAGGATTTACTGCTGGTGATTCGGTGCACAACTCTCAGGGTCGTGGGTTCAATTCTCTGATGGAGGCCGTAGCTCTGTGGTAGCGAGTGCGCTTCCTGAACTAAACATGCTTCGATTTACCGTTCACGGGTTCAAGTCCGCCTTTCGACCATCAGGTATATGAGCGAGTCACATGTTGTAGCTCTGGCAATCGCAGGGGTGGTTTTTGCGAGGTTTTCGCCCGGTTTTCCACCATAATAAGACAGTTAGGCTGTGTGCAATGTGAAGTGGACAATCCGTCGTCATGTAAGTGAAATACCCTTGAGTATGACGTTAAACACCAATCAAACAATCAATTCTCAGTTGGATTTCAACCTGCCAAATTTCCTTTACTACAGTCGGTTAAAACTAAGGAAATGTTATCCCAAAATAACTAAAAATTCCTTACATAAGAGTTTGATAGCATTAAGTTGTCTCTCTTAATAATGTTTGTTCCTCACCTTGTTTTAATGCTTTTATATTTTATATACATGAAAGGCATGGATGAATTTTAGACAGTCAGAATATTTCATTTGTTTTTCCCCGGTGTCATCCATGGATTTGAGTCTGCCTGTTGCATACTCAGGTATTTGAGTGAGTCCTATGATGTGGCACCGGCAATTCTATTGCAGTCTCATTTTTATTAGTTCTTTTACACCATATGTTAGCTAGGGACAGTGCAAAATGGACAATCCGTCGTCATATAAGGGACATATTTTTCAGTATGAAATTGAACCCCAATCAAACTTACAATTCTACTGCATGTTTTTATCCAAACTTGCTTGGCTTTGTAAGACCATCAAGAAGAAGAGGATATTGTATTTAGTGGTGGAGGGGTCAGGGAGAGGGGTGAGGGTTGAAATCTCTCATCTTAAACTATCGCCTGCAGCCGTGGCTTAGTGGTAGCGTTTGCACTTACTAAACTGACCTGGCTGCGATTTACCGTTCACGTGATCAGGTCTGACTGTCAGAACGGTCAGAACGGGGTTTCTCCATAGTTATGGCAACTTAATTTAGAAGGATCGATTTATAGATTTCCCAAATGTTTGCAGTCTTCATCTAAATATGCATTTTGCTAATGATATTTACAAATTTTGTCTTCCCAAAATCAATGAAGAGTGTATTTAAAAGCAATTTTGCTTTATTTTCACAAAGGCATAATTATGTATATAAAAAATCAGCAAACCAGGACAAAAAATATCTGTTGATCTGCTTAGAAAATATTATAATAAGTTGGAGAAATTAAACTTAAGCAAAGCAGTTTATTTTTTTTCATGTCTATACGAAATCACGAGCAGTAAATTACATTTCGTATTTCTAAAAAAAATGTTGTCGTCCTACTACTTTGATGAACGACGGTTGAAGTCTGTTTGTCCCTCTTATGATTAAGTAGAACACCAATCAATCAATCCAACAATCAATCAATCAATCAAAGTCAGAAAGTTGGCTATTGTAGTCCAGAAGACTCTGTCCAGCTCTCAGCCTCAGACCAGACATTTTTATCTAATGGATAATGTAAGCGTTATCTTGCCAAGGTTGATTACACCGTTCTTCTGTTATGTGATATGATATTTACCATTTACTGTGGCATCTCTTTGATAAGGAAAGACTGGTCACTTGTTACACTAATGGTAACTACCAGTAATATGAGCTGTCTGCTGAAGCTGTCCAAGATTACTAATTTACCCCCCTTGGTCTTATTCCAATATAACTTTCCCTCATCTCTCAGTCCAGCCTTCATTAAAACAAATCCTGAGTATTGGTCGAGTAATGAATGCAATGTGACGTCAATGCAGGAAACAAGAACCCCAGTTCGCAATGAAAGATTGGGGATTCTGTGTTAGTTTGTATTTTACTTAAACAGATTAAATAGTAAGAAAATTAAAAATGTAAAGCTTAAAGCAAGGAGAATAACAATCCTTTTCTTGTGCTGTTAATTCTCATATTCTGCATTAAATTTGTTTCTAGATCTTTAAAATAGTTATAATGCTAACTTCAAATTTCACCAGTGTCAAAATTATTAATTGTTCCTTTATGGTGGGCTCTGTGAAATTGAGCCCAAATAAAGAATATTTAATTTCTTCAGTTGTACTACAGTCTGTGTCAGGATACCACAAATTCATCAGTTGTCACACTGCCTGTTTCAGGATACCACACTTTCATCAGTTGTAATACAGCTGTGTCAGCATACCACACTTTCATCAGTTATAATACAGGTTGTGTCAGCATACCACACTTTCATCAGTTGTAATACAGGCTGTGTCAGGATACCACACTTTCATCAGTTGTAATACAGGCTGTGTCAGGATACCACATTTTCATCAGTTGTAATACAGGCTGTGTCAGCATACCACACTTTCATCAGTTGTAATACAAGCTGTGTCAGCATACCACACTTTCATCAGTTGTAATACAGGCTGTGTCAGGATACGACATTTTCATTAGTTGTAATACAGGCTGTATCAGCATACCACACTTTTATCAGTTTTAATACAGGCTGTGTCAGGATACCACACTTTCATCAGTTGTAATACAGGCTGTCAGGATACCACACTTTTATCAGTTGCAATGCAGGCTGTGTCAGCATACCACACTTTTATCAGTTGTAATACAGGCTGTGTCAACATACCACACTTGCATCAGTTGTAATAAAGGCTGTGTCAGGATACCACACTTTCATCAGTTGTAATACTGGCTGTGTCAACATACCACACTTTCATCAGTTGTAATAAAGGCTGTGTCAGGATACCACACTTTCACCAGTTGTAATACAGGCTGTGTCAGCATACCACACTTTCATCAGTTTTAATACAGTCTGTGTCAACATACCACACTTGCATCAGTTGTAATAAAGGCTGTGTCAGGATACCACACTTTCATCAGTTGTAATAC
>JARFOD010091420.1:0-17749 GCA_031763545.1 Mopalia muscosa | reverse complement strand
GGTTACCCTTTAGCTCTGCGAACACCAGGGCAACAGAAAGCAACCTCTTTTCTCGCCTCTTACGATCGACCGAGAAAGCCGAAGGAGTATTCTGTAGGGCCATGGCCCACCCGCTCCCTCGCGGGGCCTCTGAAAATGAGGCGAGGGTCCAGGGGTCGCCTAAGCCCCGGAAGCTCTCGAGTTCTACACAGTCACATGAGCGCCATTTTCGCCATATACAACTAGTATGGTTAACAATGAGTTATAATTTCATTTTTTAAAAATCTTTCTTCTTGACTTATTGCATATTTTTGGAAAATTTTTAGCTCGCTATATGCGGCGACGCTGTGTGTCTGAGAAGCTTTTCTCACTAGATTAGTTATTTGTAGTGGTTCTCAGGTAAAAATGAGGCGAATGGCAAGGTGTCGTTAGCTTTTTTCTTTTCTATATCTGAGAGGTTTCTTTTACGCCATATCAGTTTATTTGTACTGTTTATCTCAGCTTGCTTGACCACATTAGCTGTGAATATTCGTGGCCTGGTGGGATGGAGTTTGAATTTTTTATACACGCTGGGGCCCCCGGTCGTGGCTTAGCGGTAGCGAGTGCGCTTAATACACTGAACCTGCTTCGCTGTACCGTTCACCGAATCGAGTCCGACTGTCGACCATCAGGTATATGAACGAGTCACATGCTGTGGCTCCGGCAATTGCGGGGGTGGTTTTTGCGAGGTTTCCTCGCGATTTTCCACCGTAATAAGGCTGTGTACAGCGTGAAGTGGACAAACCGTCGTCATATAAGTGAAATACCCTTGAGTATGACCATAAACCCCAATCAAACCAACAAACTATACAAGCGACTGAAAATAACTGGGAATTCAAGTGATTGGACTTCTCATTTTATTTATTTCATCTGAACGGTTTTCAGAGGAAGTCAAGACATCTTTCTTCTTAGACGTGAAGTTATCTGCATAAAAAAACATTTATTTACAACTGCTGTCTTATTTTTGTTATAATTAATATATAGTAATATATAATTGTCAAACGGTGGAACAATAAGTGGGACAAACGGGGGTGGTGGGAGGGTTTCAAGACAAGTTTCCGGCCGGAGGAACGAATATGCCCATATGAAAATGGTGTGCGGCTCTGGCGCGAATAGCTCTTGTTACAATCAACTCGAAATTCCATTCCAATCCAATAATCTATATATCTCCCGAGTATAACTTGGTAGTGCATTAATGCCTGAAAAAGCACTTTTATTTAGTTAATTATATTTTCCGTTTTTTGTTTTTGTTAATTTTTCTTTATTAAGTAAACTAAGGTAATACGTTTTCACAAAATATCAATAGTTCTATATCAACAGGAATCAGTGTTATGTTACCGACAAATAAAGTTTATTGTATTCGACCATATAAATGGATTGATACAAACCCATGGGATTTCTTTTCTCGTCACCGAATTGAAGGCTCGATGTTTGTCCTTAGATAAATATATCCAGACAAATTTGTTTCTTCTTTCTCAATGTATTTGTCAAATTGTTTTCATCAACAGCAGCGAGTTTGTCTTGTTGATGAAATAAATAAGATGAAAAAAGACAATATCCCTGCTCATTACCTGTATATTCTGTTCACCACCTAATTAAATTCTGCGGAGTTGTGTCCTAAAAGCGAAAAGACGTTTAGTTTTGTTGTGAAAAAATATTTAAAGCCACTACCTGACTCTCTCTCAAAATTGACGACAGTTTAATAACGTTAATTATAGAAACAAGCTATGCATATCTTGTTTTTATTAACAACAAAGACATTATCATTTTTGTTTTTACATTGTTAATTATACCCAATTCACCTGTCTTGGTAAAAATCTATATGGCTATAATTGTATTATTTCCGTATGGTTCCGTACAGCCCAAAGAGTTCGGATGGCATAGAAAACCATGGAGAGCTAAAGAAATGACCCTCAATGAATGATTGGTTTCGACCCGCCTGCGGGTTAGAAATGAAGCAAGTGTCAACAGCCTCAAACAAAGTAAGTCACAATTCCGTGGTAGAGACTGCTCGGGCTCAAATAGAAAAGATATCAGCAAATCCCCCATAGATACAACTAATTGTATAGATTAAAACGAATACGTGTGTCAAGTTTCATAGAGATAGACCTTACAACTTTTGTCTTTTGCTCTGAAAACAAGACCCACATATGTTAATGACAAAATCCTAATTTTAAGCAGCTGAAGATATCGGCGAGTCTATAATAGCAAAATGCTATCAACTATACTAAGTCGATTTGGCAGATATCTACAAAGTGTCATAAAATTAGTCTGGTAAAAGAATATTTTTTTTCTGAAAAGAATGCTTTCTTGTTTATAACTAAGTCAAAACTTGTATCAAGAGAAATACCTTTAGTTAATCCGAAAAAACAAACGCGCATAGACCAGGGATAGACAATGTAAATATGAAGTATATGTTCAGTGAATGAGTGGGTATTTGTGAGAATTTTAATGTGTTCGGCACTTCCATTCAAAATATGATAGCAAAATAAATTTGAAAAGCTGTTACCTTCAAACATATTTAAACTCGCCGCCGTGAGCGATCGAAGGGACCTTCATTAAAGAAGACGCGAAATGTATGGCTGCTTTGTTGTGGAAGACAGGATCAGTGGTCTTCTGTCAAAAATATAAAATTAGCATTGTTTGATGGCCAATTTCACAGTCTATTCAATTATAAGCTTCGTTTCTTAAATTGACACCCCTTTTAATCAGGGGAGTAAAATAGAATACATGATAGCAATAACAAGGGCCGAATTACTTTTATATCATGTCATACGTCTACGTTATATCTATTACTATAATACGGTGTTTTAAATTTAAAAAAGCTTTAAAAGGAGGCAATTTCTGATGAATCTAGTTTGAAAAGATCGTAGGACATTTAGTTGGCCTGCATGCTTTCAGGAAATAATCAAGGCAATACGTACATGATTTATCATTAGACATCAACGAAATAAAGTCTTGTGTAGACCCAAAATCAGAGTGGTTTCACAATACATCTTAACCAAAACAACAAAAACAAAAGTTAGTATATTTTAAGAATGCATTGGGTGTATTGGTGATTATCACACTCCAGTCCTTGACAAAAATGACAAAAGAATGGCAAAAGAATAGTGTATAGCGTCTGCAACATCTGTTCACTTTAAAACATAAGTATAGGTTAGACTGTTGCGAAATACGACAAGTTGAGAACGATGTGCAAAATCAATGAATTACACTGAAAATCAATTAATTTATCAGCTCTAGGTAATTCTTCCGTTTCGCTTTTGGTCGGTATGGTTTTTCTTTCTTGCCATCTTTGTTGTTGTTCAATGCTAGATTATTTAGTTTACTTGAGGCGGCCTGCTTAAGGTAATATACAGTATCTTTGCACATTTAAGTCTGTTTATGAAGGGTTTTTTTTATCTGAATAGTGAGTGTGTGAATGAATGAGTAAATGGGTGAATGAGTGAGTGAGTGAGTGAGTGAGTATGTGCGTGAGTGAGTTAGTCAATCAGTCAGTTAAACCGTCACTATCTTCGCAAGTTTTGGTCTGTGTTCGGTTAATTTCTCCCATTGGTATCTTGGTACTGCAGTGTATAAATATATAAATTAATCCTCGATTTTAGCCGGAAAGAGCAGAGGAGTGCCCCGGAAAATCCTGTCGCAAGCTTTTCTCGTTTAGCGACCAAATCGTCAATGTTACTTGTGGCCTGTCTGACGGAATACAATTGATTTTCACTTAGCATCAAGTCTTGTTGAGTTATCTTTAGCTTTATTTCCTAGGCATTCCAGAACATGCAAATTGATTTAGGAAGGCACTTATTATTATAAATTAGCTGACGAGGTGTGTTCGTCAACGTTGACGCAATGACCACAGACCCTATAGCCTCAGGAAAGACATTCTCTGTATAAATAAATGCTGGTGTATTTTTATTTTCTACTCCTTTTAAGAAATATAGTCTTGTATGTCTGGACACAAACAATCAATCAATCGATAGAACTAACACATAACGCCAGCCTACAACCCATAGACGTGTTCTATTGCTGATGTGATCACGTAGGTTGCAAAAGTGAAGCGACAATTGGTTCAAACGGTAAAGCTTTTTTGGCAATGATGGCAAAATGAATTTCCTTTCCTGTATCACCTGTAACTGTCACCTTCTCTCTTTAATATAATCCTTTTCAGGGATGAAGCTTGTTCTTAACGATTAAATTATCATATTTCACAACTATACTGTTATCCTTTAAGTAAGTAATTCAGTGTACCTTTTCGCTTCCTTAATTGTTACAATGTTACGATGCCTATAAGCGCTATAAGCGGTACGTTGATACTACCTACATGTTATTAGGCGATTCGTGTAAGCATCAATTTTCGTTTACCAGAAATTTTAATTAACCATCGTATTATATCGTCTGTTGATTCTACCAAGTTAAATGCTTTGGCGAAACAGACCACGGGCTCTATCTACCTCTCTCATTCCTCGGGCGGAACGACGGCCAGTGTAAATACGACATATCCATTGTAACCTTTGATATTCTCTCCTCATATAATCGTCAATTGATAGCTAAACGAATCAAGTCATCAGTAAGTCAGACTGGCTGGAGAAGGTCATTGTAACTCAAATGCCATGCGTGTCTGTCTCCACTTCCGGGTGACCAGATTTCATTTTGTCTACCGTGTACTATTGAAGGGAATTGACTTATTACAGAATTGCCCTTTGTTCTTTACGGGGAAAACGCCATACAACTCTCGTTAGTTTACATTTATGCAGTGGATTGTTGGCTGTAGAACATTATTGGCAGTTTGAACAATAGAGTGACAGAAAATTATCTTCAATTTGGAAAATAGCGTGAGGACAAATAATCTACATAATGACAGTTTTGGACATATAATTTACAGTTTGGACGATACATTGACTAAAATAACCTAAAGTTTTGACAATAAAGACACTCACAATTATCGACCGTTTTGGAGAAAAGAGTGCTGACTATCATCTACATTTTGGAAAATACTCTCAGCTCTAGATGATAGTGTGAATCAAAATAATGAACAGTTTGGATAATAGTATCATGAACAAAATCGCAGTTTGAAGAATATTGAATGACTTAAAATCAAACACAGCTTGAACAAAAGAATGAGATGTCAAGAAATGTATCACCGAGGTATACTTGAGAGTTACTATATCGTAAATGCCATGCAATGTTAGCCTTAAATTACTTCCATGTATCCATGCACTATGCATACAACACTGTGTGTGCAAGTAAGATAAAAAAGCAAAAATAAAGTCCGTCGTTATTGATTGAATCTGTCATCTGTCCTTTCTATATCTTGTTGGAGACCTACTGATATTGAATTAAATCGAAATAATGGATCACAGGGAATAAATGTATTTCCTCTCGCATATACAGACGATTGCCATGTTTGGCGAACCCGCCAAAAGAGCTGCAGCACATAGGGGACTTTTTAAATTAAACAATATGAAATAAATATTTACTTTGTAAATAAAAACACATAGATTATAGTATTTGGTTATGGGGAAGAAGTTTACTACATAAATCAACCTATTACACTGGCTATCGATTCCACCGAGTAAAATATTTTGGCGAGACCGACTGCTTGTCGCTCCAATACACCACACACGCTCCTCGGACAGATATTTACAGGTTTGAAATTGATAGTCATGTCGTTTAACATGTACACTTGTCTGATATCTAGGTATATACTTCAACTATTATATAATGGAAGGACTGTGTCAATAACATCTAGCTGGACAATGTAGAAAATCATACTGGTCAATTACACAATAGAGGCTGTGCTTTTTACGATGTTTTCTCCCGGTTTTTTCATCACGTTGAGTATTAAGTCAGAGTGACAATCTGTCGTCACATAAGTGAAACATCAAACATCTTACTCTACAACTATAGTATACCGTACGGAATGGTGTGTCTCTTTGTGTAAACTATATAACGACAAGAGAAAGTCACCAGATTTTGAGCTGTAAAATATAGTGATTTTTTTACCAATAAAAACATTCACTCTATTTAGCTATGAAATACTTTCAAATGAAGTGAAATAACAATATGCACAATTATACCGGATATTGAACTTAGTATCTTGGAAGATTTGTTTAAAGGAATTATAGGCATAGGTCAAGGACTGTCCTGGAAGTTCGTGTTGCGAGCCTTTCCTGTCTAGAGAATTCGATGTTAAATATAGATTCTGTGAGGGATTAATTTGTTTTTCTCTTAGTAACATACCTTGTTAATTATATACTTTTAGCATTTTGTTATTAAAGCAATGTCTATATTTTATATCTATTATTAGTCTACACCAGATGATGTCGACGTGTACATCGGGATCCTTACATTTTAAACCCATAAGAAGATACCATTTGAACTAAAGCAATTAAATTGACGTTATACACGCATCAGAATACAATTCCATTTTCAGGATATATGAGTTCGCGTAAGTTCGAGAAAGTGCGTATTTAGCAAACAGGTAGTTTTAACATGTTTTAAAGGCTATTAAAGAATATGTCAAATACATGTTACTGGAGCTTAATTTTGATTGATTTCGTCCATAACTCCATAAGAAGTAAACGAAAAGCTGACTGAGCGAGGTGTATTGAAGTTAGATGTATTTTTATAGATAATAATGGCTTTGACGTGCTTTGGAGTGGTCGGGAAAGTAGCTCGCTTTGCCTTTGTCTGACTCAAAGAGTTTCTATTTAAAGTCTGAGAGAATGAGCTGTGGTTAATTCTGGCTGGCGACTATTGACACAATGATTTGAATGACCAAGTCTGGAAGATTGTGGGGGTCTAGTAGTAGCAGAGCACCTGTCCATACTCCCAGCTTCAAACACTTCGAAATATGTATCACAGAAAGTAAAAGATACTGTCAGCTAAACTGCTCCTTTGTCAAAAAAATCAGTTGGTGATATTTTGATAAACGACACACTGTTTAATACTAGTATTACTACTACCAATGATAATAATAGTAATAAAATAATCCGTACTGAAACCCGAATCCCGAAACATTTCGTGTGAATGTGACGAGGAAGATCGTCAAATGTTGTTGATTCTGACAGTATTTGTGAATAACTCCGGTAATCGAAATGGTATCTTCAAGATATCTTCCTGACTAAATCTTAAAATCCGGCTTCAAGTGTTTTTAACGACTAGATCCTGTAAGTATTGTAGAGCCAGTATATTTAGTCATATATAAAACAACAAAATTTTTGGTAAAGTCATCCTACGCCCTATCGGGGAGCCATATAGACCTTTAATGTACCTGATAACAATGGTAACCCCAGACAAGTCACATTACAGCTTCACAAAGCCCAACTTTGTTAACATGAAATTAAATATACCTAAAAAATAGTTAAACCGTAGGCCTAACAGCTAAAACCGATTGCGGATGTGCCTACAGGGTTTCACAAAGATATGTCTTTCAGTTCTCGAGGTTTGCTCCGAAAACGGATTGGGTCCATCCAGGCGGACGCTGTCCATACCATTATACAACAGATTTTTTATCGGTCGTGTTTCAAGCAAAAGTATTATACATACATCGATATGATGCCGTTGAAGTTGTTGTATAACTTCGAACTGGATATTACACTGGATATTGGTATCCACGGATAATCCAGGCGATCTGTATCAGCATTGGGAAATCCAAACCACACTGTGTGTTTGTTTGATTGGGGTTTAACGTCTTACTTAAGGTTATTTCGGCCCTTATACTAATTCTAAACGACAACACGAAACCTAACCCTTGACTAATTCTAACCCTAACCCTAACACTAACCCTAAACTTGACACAAAAATTCACGTCATATCTTACAAGACGGACTGACCGTTATTTCAGTTATATGACGACAGATTGCCCATTCCATAACGTCCCTGGCTTAAATACAGCGGAGAACCGTACGGAAACTTCGTTAAAGTAACCCCTGAGATTGCCAGAGCCACATCGTATTTACTCACTCATTTACCAAATGGTTGACAGATGGACTCGAACCCGTGAACGGTATATCGATACAGGGTTAGTAACCCCACAATGTGAGACTGTAATCTCAACAAGGCAGTACAAATAGATTTGTGTATATCTTACTTTCTATACACCAGATTTTTACACTTTCTTATCCTCGTAATAACGGTTGACTCGGCGGCCGTTTAAAATTAGCAGAAGAATGACACGTGCTATCGTGTGTAAATATGCTAATCTATAGGAAAACTAAATGGACCTGTCATTAATGTACAACAAAGTAGAAGAGAAGAAGGTGCAACATGGATCCATGTGGTACCCCAATTATGTCATAAGGCCTCCGACTAGCAGCCACACTCTGTTCCCTTGGTGATAAGTGGGAAGCAAAAATGTTATTATTATCATTCAAATCACCTAATTTTAGCTTATGCAACACGATTGAATGACTAACTAGGACCTGGAGTGAATATGAACTGCATACTCAAACCAAGCTAGGACAAATGCCTTGTGCACGTCAATAAAATGATATCCATTACCTTCCGCTATTTCAACAGTAGATTCGTACTACATAACTTATGTCTGTTTGACAAGAACGAAGACTCTAAAATCTGGATAACGGTTACATGGTTTAAATGATTTAATATAAAATGTCCCTAACATGACGCCCAATAATTTTGAAACAACTTGTAAAATGCGTTATGGTCGGTGGTTTTCATGATGACTCCTTTTTCTCTTTTTTAAGTAGGTATACCTTGCCCAATTTGTATTGTGATGGGACAGTTCCATCAATTTTGCATTTATTTGAAAAAAAAAATGCAAGTGCAGTGGCTATAGCACCTAATGAGATCTTCAAAAACTCAGCCGGTATGAGAGGGACTTTTAATATAAAATCAGATTTTTAGATTTCAAAACTGTCCAAAAATATTCTTCAGGCATATGAGTAATAATATTCTGGATAACTGGATATTACCGTGAAAAAAATTTGTTGTACATTTAACAGATATCATGAACTTTGTAAACTTTTCCAAGTATTTCTTTTAACAGAGGCTGTGAAAAGTTCCCTTTCGGTTTTTAGTGCTGACAATGCGTCACTACTGGATTGTTTATTGCAGGGCCCTGTTTCAATAAAACGGATTTATGTTTGAATCAAAACGTTCAAAGGTGTTTATCAGTTTACAATTTGGACCGTTCATATTTGAATATTACCATAATACATGTCATATAAGTAAGAAATAATTGTATAACTTGAAAATCTGGAATTTAACATTTGGACGTTTTGAATGATGAATTAAGCCATTCTCTTGTCATGTTTACGCCAGACTTTGAATGGGGGATGAGTTCTGTCACTTAAGGTAAATTTACACATCCCACCTTTTTACGTCAATGATTTACAAGTTTCTGTTGAGTTGGTGCATATCAGTCCAATTACCCGAATAAATAAATACTCCCACACAGCCAAATTATATCTCTGAATTCGTTGATAATCTCTGTAAGACTCCACGCTACTTCATTAAAATCGCTGATAACATGTTTCCCCGAAACGTTCACAGCATCTATACCGCATTGTGCTGCGATTATTTTAAGCTAGGTGACCTCTGTGTAACACTGACAGTACAGTCATAACAAATTGAATAATTTATCACATCCTGACCCAAAGTGTTGCTAGGGTCACCAACCTTTATAACCTATACATGATCAATTATCGGGTCCCTGATTTCACTAACTATATATATTTATATGCGAAGAGATAACATGCTCGAATCAAACTCATCTCCATAAGTTCGAGATATTCGGTCTTCTATACCTTGCAATCTCTCAAAATAATTATTTTCTTTCGTTCCCTTTGGATTTTATATAGAGTGATTTAAAAATGTTTTCATCATTCACGTAGATTATTATAGGGTAGGCGTCTCATGATCACAGGTTTCATTTTTATTTGCGATTTTCCTTGCCATTTGGCTATTATCAGAAGAGTAAAACAGCATATACGGTAGTGTATACGGCATTGTTTCTAAAACCTTCACATTCAACTCCACGCAGCGCCCCTTTGACCTTGCAATGAGAGCGAAATGCGCACGGAATCATGGGGGCATCTATCACAAAACAGACAAGATGGCGACTATTGTGATGTAATGATGTAATGAAAAAGGTAAAAAAAAAAAAGACTGAGCCGATTATGCATAAAAAATATTGTCCGCGCGAAGTAATTCACATGATAGAAGAAATGAGATGAGATTAATAAATCTTGCAGCAGACTTATAGGCAATTACGCGTTAGTTCATATTTCAGTATACACCCAAACCCTGATTTACATAAACCCCATACGATTTTCCCATAATTCAAGATTGGCGCAAAGGGACGAACTGATAATCGACAATTACCGACCTCTTACGACGCCCACCCATTTAGAACGTAATCTGCGCGAGGTAGAGAGTTTTAAAAACCTGCTACGCACATCTTACAGTCGACAGCACCATATCTCTTACAAAATGGACCATGGAAACTGAATATGCTGTTTCACACTTCTAATTAATGGACTTCTGCTATTATATTATATTATATTGTATTTAAAGTCGGAAAGAAAGAATTATATTGTCAATGGGTATTGATTTGAATGTATAGCCTTCTCGACCAAACAAAATTTCTACGGTTATTTCCAATCCACATGCAGTGGAATTAAACCGCACTTTTACATCGTAAGGGCCTTTGTGAAGATACTGCACTCAAAAAAATATATGCGTGAAGCATAAGCCGTCCTCATTGCTTTTATTGTCACAAAAACTTAAAAGATCGATTGAATAACTTTCTAAGTCTATTTTCCTTTTTAATAAAGACCGTGTTTACTGTACACAAAGGTCAATTCGTCCTTCTAACAGGGCTTGTCCAAAGGGGTTCCTTTCGGTTAGTTTATCACAGTGCACGATCATTGAGTTGTACTACATGTATATCACAGGGGAAAAAACAAACAAATATATGTTTTCTCTCTCTTTAGGACTTTTATTGATCAATTCATTCAATGGATTATGTAAATGTTTGTTCGTATTGTTGTTTTGAGGTTTTACGAGGTACTTAAAAGAAAGTGATCTCAGTCATATTACGGAGAGCCAGCTCAGTAGGTGAAGAAAGTCACTTATTTAGAATTAGCATGAATAAGGCAGAATCAGCTGGAAAGAAATATATAAAAAATATTCCTATCACATACTGGAAGAGAAATCTAGTTGGCGGCATGACGTGATGTTACCCATGCGCCTCCTAAATGCCAACTTATAAAGTTCTAGCAGCTGGCCGTATTTTATTCAAATGTTTTCAGAGGATTAACGTTTGGGTTATAATCGAATGCAATCAAAATGTTTTCATTGCTGGAAGAATGTCGTAAGACTATTTTTAATGTAGTCAGAATACAGCTAGAGATTGCTCTACTACGAATTTACCTCGAAAGTGGTGGTCATAAGCAGAACATTAGGACTGGCCAAAAGAATGGGCCAGATAATTTGGAATACACCCAGACAGCAGGCAGAATGTTTACACTTCGAATATCCAGGAATATACCATGAAAGTTCATTCCGACCACATTTCCGGCCTATCCTGTCTCTAGTGTGACTAGGGCTTTACGAATTTGATATACTTGTCTTTATAACATGTTAAATTGACAATCTTTTCCATGTTTTATTCAAATTGAATTATTTTGACGAGAAATGCATCCGTCAGAAGAACAACGGCCATAGAAACTAAAATAATATAATCAGTCCGGCTGTGCAACTTTGACATTGCATACAAATGAAAGAAAACATTTCTTAACAATGGAAAACTTTATAATCCAGAAATTTTTTTCCGTATGCCACTTATAATTGCAA
This sequence comes from Mopalia muscosa, assembly GCA_031763545.1. Lineage (NCBI taxonomy): Eukaryota > Metazoa > Mollusca > Polyplacophora > Chitonida > Mopaliidae > Mopalia > Mopalia muscosa. Next base: position 5,914 of record JARFOD010091420.1, on the reverse strand, counting down.
AATCTAGACCTATGTGGGCGAATACATACGTATAAAATATGCCTAAATTACAGTTAATCAGGATAAAATACAAATGTTCTAAATAAATTGAAATATGGAGATTACTTGTATGGTCTTTAGATAAAAGAAAAAGGCCTACATTGCCACCAAACAAAGTTGTCTCAACGGAAGAACGTTTCTTTAGTGTGAAAAATGAATTAATAACATCAATTCATTTAACTTTTTGCAAATTTGATTGTCTAATATTCTGTGACGGAATCGATTAGAATATAGTCCATTATCGAATGACATAAATTATACTCCGTCGGTCAAGAAGGCGAATACAACGAGTTCTTCAGATATGATTAAACAAAATACAAGCAGTTATAATATAAATGTATCATCTATGAAAGCTCGTGTCGTTTAAATGAGTGGTATTTAGCTCTGTTAAATTTACATTGTGCATTTTTTAGGGTCATCCAAGATAATACTGACAAATATGTTATTGATTGTTATTGCACTGTCAAATGGGACAGAAATGCTTATAGATGTCGACCATTCGTTTGTGTAAAAACACGCCTACAAATCTAAGAAGAACAATTGCTATGAAAAGCAAACATTTTGACTAAGTAATATACGATATACATTTTATTCATGTTATCTTGTTTTATTAAGTAAATAAAAAATATGACGATTTAGTTCAATTGATGTTTTGCACTCGTGTGTTCGCTTCGTTGATTACATAATTGAGCCGACCTAACGCCCTATTATAGACTTCATGTATGTCATGTGAGCACCAGGATATAAAAGTTATGTTGAAAATATACAGTAATCTGTCCGGGATAAGACATCTACCTTAAGATAATTTGAGGGTCGACACAATTGTAACTAAGATTTCATACAGGTAAAGCAAGTGGTTGGGTTAGAAAACAAGCATAATTCAGCATATATGACATTCTTTCCTTTGAGATGGTCTCTGTTAAGAATTCGTAGCGATGCCATGCTTACAACATGTAGATCAAAATACACATGGGCTAGTAATTCAAAGTCGATCAATCTTTCTCATTGATCGGATAATATTGTCAAGAACAATACCTGGCATAAATCTATTCCCAAGCCGTGGGGTTATTTTTAGTATCAGACTATCCATTAGAATATATGAGGATGGATATACAAGCTGGTGATATTTACAACCGGAATTACATGTATATCATTCAATATAAATGTATATCAAAAAATGTTCCTGATCTATCATGTTCATGTTGACAATACGGTTAACTATATTTGAAATGTTAATGTTCGTATCAAAACACTAGTGTTTCAACATACATGGATCGCTGATACGCTCTTAGTTTTGCTATTTTTAGTTGCTTACAATTAAAGTTATTTTAAAAACATATTTACTGTTAACAGTGTTTAGTATCTGACATTATTGATACTTTTGATTGATGTCGATTGATTATATTGTAATATATAAGCAAAATGTTTGTTTGTTTGATTGGTGTTTTCAAGGGTATTTCATTTATATGTCGACGGATTGTCCACCTCACGCTGTACACAGCCTTATTACGATGGAAAACCGGGAGAAAACCTCGTAAAAACCACCCCCGCGATTGCTGGCGCCACAACATGTGACTCGCTCATATACCTGATGGTCGAAAGGCGGACTCGAAACCGTGAACGGTAAATCGAAGCATGTTCAGTTCAGGAAGCGCAGTCGCCACCACGGCCGCTGGCCCAGTTACACTTAGAGGCTGTCCAATACATGACCGTGTGGTTCGATGAATATCACTAGAGCATGGTTAATTCACACTCGTTTTCTAACAGTACTAGTGGGTGGTTGGAGGGAACCTACTATTACCCTGGTGCTATATGACCAAAAGAGGAACAGGACCTCGATATGTTTTGTGATGTGTTTATATTGTCCTGTAGTTGTCCTATATTTGTCCAGTGATGTTTTTGTTAACATTGGTGTCAGGAGTGGTTTCCTTCACCTATTGAGCTGGCACGCCGTCGTGTGAGTGAAATAGCCTTAAATACGGCGTCAAATCCCAATTAAACAAACAAACATTACCTAAATTGTATTATTATCGTCTTATTTTGCCTTGTTAATTGTTGTTTTATGTGTTTGACACATTAGATAAATTATGAATCGGGTCGCAAGTGTTTCATAAAAGGTATTTGCAAACTTATCTGGCTCTTGGGTGAATGACTTACTGTAACAATAGATTGTAGCAAGCAGACATACAATGAAATTCCATCCATGGGTAACGAGCATATGGACGGCGGATTAGCTTAAAGTAAGCTATGGTTGTAGTGTGATAATACAGTGTATATAATGTTACAAATAATGACTATACTCCAATTTCATGTTAAAAATAAATCTAAACTCGGTCTTGCAGGCCGTTAATTGCTAATCTTAAAATCAATATCCATACGATGCACACTGGAGCAGGATTTGTAGCTGTTCTGAAAGACGACATCTCACCTTATAGGTATGGGTACATCGCTTTTCAATTAACTAAAGTGTCCACAGTGGGAACTTATGCCATAGCCAATCACATCTACTGAATGAACAAGCAGATAGTATTGGAAACTGTGTGACTCGCATGTGGTATAAGAGGCACTGCCATCATTTTTAACTTACTCATTTTTACTTTTTATTTTTAACTAAGGGAGAGCCAAATATGATAGTGTATGTTCTCACTTATTACCCAATATGACCACATTGGAACCGAAATGTGAGGCACAGAAGTAAAATGTTGCCTTGTCCAAGAAGATTTTTTGTTCGCAATTGGGGCAATGTACATCATTGTCCTTGCGTCTAATATCTATTGAACCGCAGATTCAACAGTGTTACAATTACTACCATATCGTTTGGCTCAGGCTACCATAAACATTTCATTAATAATTTGTCAGAATCCATTACACCATTGACCTGGATGTTAATCTGCTTGGATTGGTTTGTGGCAAGAATCAAATACACCAGAGAAATAAATGGCTTAAGGGGACTTCTAATCAAGTTCACTAGTCTATGTAGTCAGCCATCACGACCCACAGTTGATAGCCTTCATGATAATTCATTAATATGATGCTTATTTAATACTTTTACTTTTGCTCCTGTTATTGAAAAAACTATCAATTCATGTTAATGCAACTATAACACATAGAATACAGCATTGCCAGGACACATTAACGCATCTATAGATAAATGTAATAAAGGCTACATTTTCCAATTGAACTAAACCTATTTATGATTTCTGCCGTATTTCATAGATTGTATTTATTTTATTATTTGTATGGATAACCTACAGATAGAGATGTTTGTAAGTATTTTGGTAGCGGAATTGGAAGCCATATCATATCGACAAACATGTATATAATTCGCCCATCAATTAAGTTGGTCATTTAACAGAGCATTATAAATACATTTTTGAACCCAAATACTTTTAAGTACATGATCAAGGTGTAGCGGATGAGTGTCATACACAAAGTCATTTACGTCAAGTAATATTTCAGAATGGACAATGTTATAGCTGCTGTGATTACCCCTTGGCAAATAGTGTCTCTGGAGTTCTCGACTAAGGCGATGTATACAAAATATGAGCACATACCCAAGGTCTATTTCAGGACAGGTATTAGAGAACATACTGTCAACCTCTGGCAGGTGGTGTTGGTTTTCTTGGCACCAGACAAGGTAGTCGCTCGCTTATCCGTTTAACAGGTGCAGCTGGTAGTGTGTGTTAACTTTAGACAGCTTCAGTTGACTTCTCGCAATCTAATAATAGTTTACTCAGTGGGTTTGTATTCTGAAATAATACAGTACAAATTATAAGCGCACTTGTCTTTAAAAGAAAAACGCCGAGGGCAAACAATAAGTAAACAACACTATAAAATCCACGGGTAACGAGCATATGGACAGCGGATTAGCTTAAAGTAATCCGCTTTACTTGTCTTTACGAATGCAAATGGGTCGAATTTACAAGTGTCACACAGCTACTGAGTGCCGATATCAGTGATTGTAGTGTGAGAATACAGTCTATATAATGTTACAACTGATGACCATACTCCATTTTATTTTAAAAATAAATCTAAATTCGTTCTTTAGCTTCACCATGAATAACATTTTTGCAGGCCGTTCTTCTGTTAATTGCTAATCTAAAATCAATATTAATACGATACGCACTGGAGCAGAGTTTGTGGCTGTTCTGAAAGACGATATCTCACCTTAAAGGTATGGGTACATCGCTTTTCGATTACCTAAAGTGTCTACGGTGGGAACTTATGCTATAGGCAATTGCATCCACTGGATGAACATGCAGTATGTATTGGAAATACTGTGATCCGCATATACGACAAGAGGCACTGCCATCAATTACAGGTGATACATTAATGGAGAGCCAACTATAGCAGTGTATGTTCTCACTAATTACCCATATGACTCCCTTGTAACCCAAATGTGAGACACAGATATAAAATGCTGTCTTGTCCAGGAAGATCGCAAATGTACACCATTATCCTCGAGTCCAATATCAATAAAACCGCAGATTCAACAGTGTTACAATTACTCCCAGATCGTTTGGCTCAGGCTCCCATAAACATTTCATTGATAATTTGTCAGAATCCATTACAACCATTGACCTGGATGTTAATATGCTTGGATTTGTTTGGGGCGAGAATCAAATACACCAGAGAAATAAATGGCTTAAGAGGACTTCTAATCAAGTTCACTAGTCTATGTAGTCAGCCATCACGACCCACAGTCGATAGCCTTACAGAATTCGATAACCTTCATGATAATTCATTAATATAATGTTCATTTAATACTTTTACTTTTGATCCTGTTATTGTCAAAACTATAAATTCATGTTTATGGAAATAGAACACATAGAATACAACATTGACAGAACACATTAGGTGTTAAATACCTTGATATGTTTTGATTTCCAAGCATCTAGATGAATGTAATATACATTTTCCAATTGAATTGAACCTTTGGGATTTCTGTTGTATTTCATTGTATTTATTTTATTGTTTGTCTGGATAACCTACATATAAATATGTTGGTAGGTATTTTGGTAGCGGAATTGTACGCCATATAGCATCGACATACATTAATTACAAGTTGGTCATTAAGCATAGCGTTATGTAATACCATTAAAAACACAAATACTTTTAAGTACACGGTGTAGAAGATAATGTGTCATACACAAAGTCATTTACGTTAAGGAATATTTCAGAATAGATTATGTTATAGATGCTGTTTTTACCCCCTTGGCAAATAGTGTCTCTGTAATTCTCGACGAAGGTGATTTATAATACATTTTTGTACACACACACACACGGTCTATTTCAGGACAGGTAAGAACATACTGTCAACCTCTGCCAGGTGGGGTTGGTTTTCTTGGCATCAGACAAGGTAGTCGCTCACTTATCCGTTAACAGTTTAACAGGGGCAGCTGGTAGTGTGCGTTGACGAAACAGCTTGAAACAGCTTATATCGGCGTCAGGTAACTTCTACAAATCTACTGATAGTTTATTTAGTGGGCATGTATTCTTAAATAATACAGTACAAAGAAATAATCGCACTTGTCTTTCGAACAAAAAAACGTCAAGAGCAAAAAATAAGTAAACAATATTATAAAATAAAAATAAAAAACTATTTCAGATTCAAAATATAGTCCATCATGAAGCATTTAACTGCAGCGAGCGCTGAGTCAGCGGGCGGTTGGACTGAGCTTCCTGTTGCGATGGTGCTTTCTGGGATGAAGAAAATGTCTTGTAATGTTTTTGTGTTCGTTTTTATTTTTGTGTACTCCTGCACTCATTGGGCTGGCACGCCGTCCTGTTAGTGAAATAGCCTTAAGTACGGCGATAAACCACAATCAAACAATTATATGAGTCATGTTTATCTCATAATGCTACATCTGCCTTA
>JARFOD010091410.1:0-17752 GCA_031763545.1 Mopalia muscosa | reverse complement strand
TCTATTCCAATCAAGTTCATATTTTGGATTTAGCATCCTCATAAGGTGTAGCTATGCTGGTCTCATTTTGGCTTTGAATCATTTATTCATTCTTTTGTTATCCATTTGTCTGTCTTATGCAGTTCTATGCATATTGCTATTTCTTGTTATCACTATATCTCAGGAACGGCTGCTTTTGTTACTAGCTTCCTTCCATGGTCTTGTTTTGCAGGTTTGGGTTTTGGTCCATGTAATGTCTGTCTAACTGTTAATATACCTAGTAAACACAACTCTTCCTATACTGGCTTAGGCCCAAGAGGGAAAATCAAATCGTGAATCTGTCCCCTCTTTACCCTTCTCTTCAAAATATCTTAACATTGTGGGCGTCAAGATCCATTCATGTTTGGAATTATGATGGGCAGAAATATAGTGGCATACAAATCACACATTGTATGGCTTTAAAACTATTTCATGTTAAACCATCTAAAACAATAGCTTTTTGTGAACTATATATATTGAAAATTTCATTTTTCTCCATAATTACCCTTCCAATACGTCATTTTAAATGATAAAGCTGAATAATATAGAAGCAAGGACATTTTGTAACCATCCAGTAACATCTAGCTTTGCCATCACTTTCTAATGAGGAAGCCACCAGCAGCTCTACTTTAAGCCAAAGTTAAGAAAAGAATCTAGCTGCTTGAAAATTAGAAAATTTAGCTCAATATAAATTTTAAAATTGTTATCTTAAAAAAAGAATTGCATTGATCTAAAACCGAATTACATCATAGCTTAGTCCAGTTGTATTTATATAGCTGTTATTTTCCTGTGGACAACCGCCAATTTTTTTTTTTCAAAACGTTTCCGATTTAAACCGTTTAGGATCAAGTGGTCTATACTGTCATGGAGGTTAGGTGGCGAAGGTTCAAATCCAACGAGGCCAGACATGTTAGTGTTACTTTCACTTTCAATACAGCCAGATAAAATACATATTTTATGACTGATAACTTGAAACTTTCTTATCTACATTGTAGAATTATGGGTTACCAGGGCTTTGTTATTAAAACCTTTTTCCTTTAGTCACAAAAAGAAAATTCACTTTGATACCAGACGAATAGTATATTTCCTGAACTGAAAAAGGGTGACTCACTTCATTCTTTTTTTTTTTCTTTTCCCAAAAACGATCTCCGAAATCATACAAAAAACAAAATATATCTTTCGCAAAACATTTCTAAAATCCAAAAGGGGGGAAATGAGGCACCATTAAGAATATGACAATTTTATTTTATTTTTCAACAGCGAAAAGTTTCTGTGTAGAATAAGCTTTCAATTCAATGTAGGGCGTGACTTAGGTGGCCTTATACAAAGTGATTTAGACGAGGTTTCTATATAAAACTGTTCAACTCCGTATTTAAGCAAGGAACAATGTGAAGTGGACAATCCGTCGTCATATAAGTGATATATTATTGATCACGACGTCTAAGCCCAGTGAAACAAAACAAACAATAAATCTTAACGGCAGGCAGATGTAGCAACTCTGAAAAATTCACAATGCCCTCTATGATGGAAACGTGGTTATAAGACGTCATTGAGTTGCTATTTATGTTAGACTTTTTCGTAACCTCGGATTTTGTCCACGTACATCACACTTTCCCTTCCATCAAAGATAAATACTCTTGCGAAAACCGCTGCTTTTTCGGTGCTAACTTGTTATGTATTCCGAGAATGTGCATGATTGAGGTCATTTACAAAACTGGGCATTAATATAGTGCTATATATAAGCCGACTTTATTACAAAAACGTAAAGAAGTTAGTTTGTTCTGGGATACAGTATACTGTATCCCAGGTTTGTTCAAATAAATGTCAGTTAGAAAGGGGTCTATATTTCAACACTTCATTTTTTCTGTTATAAATATTCAGCCATGTAGTAAAATGTTTTGACATAAAGTCCTTTAATGAACTTGTCGTGACGTCTCTTATCTATTGTATCGCTTGTCAACAATAGACACGCTACAATTCAACATTCATTATGATTATCAATTAGTTACGCTTCAAACTCGGCTTTGCAACACTGAGTTTGAATACGGACGAATAAAAGTTCGGCGATTACTTTCTGTTATTCCTAAGTTCAAGTATAACAAGGTGTCTAAAATCGACAAAAGTGTGAATGGACATAATACTCGTCTATCGAGCCACCATTTCCTCAAATGGGGAGAGGTATTTTTCTATTGATTTATTGATAGGAAGGGCATATGAAGTAACATGTAGGTCTGTTCTTCAGAAGAGGTAAAACTGGTAGAAAGAAATGTGCGATTCTTTCGAAATTGGTTTACCAAGTATTCCAAGTAAGTGTAGACATGCATATGTAGCATTTTTTTATTGAGAGATGTTAATCATAGCCCAGATTGTCAGAACTGTTTCCGAATAACGGCACTTACCAGTGTTGTCGAGGGTGGTTTCCTTCACCCACTGGGCTGGTACGTCATCATATAAGTGAAATACCCTTGAGTACGACGTTAAACTCCAAACAAACAAACCAACTAACGGCACAGATTTCCATAACTGAAAGCCTACAAGTGTTTACCTATCTGTCAAACCACGATATCTTCTGCTAGCGTTTCACCAAGATCCATGGTAATATACCCATTTGCTTTTCGATAGAGCCAGCTTTCATTTCTGAAATCGGAGCCCTGGTTAATCTGTTTAACGTACGGTGACAAATTGGAGCCACCGTATAGTTTAACTGTTTGCTTAAGTAATGTTGACTTTCTCTTCACGACCGACACGCGGGCTTACTGGTTAGTTCAACATTTAGAAGTGGTTCGGTAGCTTTACAAAACTCGGCACCAGTGCGCCTATACATGAGGTCAAATTTAAAGTTTACCTTTTTTCAGTAGTTGTGAGGTATTATCATTTGGGCGTTCTATTTATTTTCGTGTGGACTCTGGTATTTAACGTTCAAATTATATTGTCTAAGCATCGATAATTTATCGACTTCCGTAGAGATAACATTAATACAGTTAAATTGTGATTTACTATTTCAGTCGGCTTTAGATTTTGCCGTAAATGACACTTGAGTCATAAATATCATTGTGCTGACAAAAAAGCGACAATTGGACTATTTTATCGGTATACGGGTCTAAAACAAAATTGATTTCTCTGGCGTAATTATTTGTTTTATGTTTTAGCGTATCTTTGGAGTGTTGTGTCCGGGAAACGTGTAATAAGGGTATGAGTTTGGTGTTTACGTTGTGACGAAAGCAATTAACGTTTACCGAGTTTCTAAGCTATTCATATTCGATCTTCAATAAATGGGTGGACAATCGACTAATTTATAGCAGATTGGTACTTTAAAGATACTCTTTTTGTGTGGAGAAAAAAACTCAAGTTCCATTGGCATGGTATAAAAGCCACTATATTTTATTGACGTGAATGTAGCGTCTGATTGTACACCTATTTTCCAGTTACCAAACCCATGGACATATTGCACATTATAAAGAACACGTCATAGCCTAAACTTTTGCAATAAACTGGTGATTGGATTTTCAGTCAGGATATAGGATTCGACAAGTGATTGGAGCATTTTAAGTATCACCTGCGAATAGTTGTTTACAAATAGGTAATACAATGTTGAAGACACAACAAGTAACCGTGTCACAAAATCCATCGTTCACTGTACAGGCGAAGCTACTAGATCCGCTAACCACAAAGGTGCAATCTGGTACGCCATCGAGTACACGGTGGAGACACTCAACAAAAGTTGAACCTAGTAGAATACGACATTCACCCAAATATATTTCGGTGAAAGGACCATTCCAGATGTTAACTGGTCAAGTCGTTTCAAATTTTACCGAATCTCTAGGACAATCAAGTAATTGTAAAATCAGACGATCGTATCAATATGAAAATATAGGTCCTCAAAGAATAAGAGATTGTGATGGAGTTACAAACAATGCACCAATGATGCTTTTACCAAAAGCAACAGTAAGAACACACGTCCGGTTAGATGATTTATGTAACGAGCTTAGAGATGGGAGTGTTATACCAATGGACCCAACACACACTTTGAAACTTTCTACGTTAACAGCATCAACGCCGGTTCTTCACGGCAAACATGGAAATGGTAGTATCAAGTGGTCGAGACTGTTTGTTAACTCTAAAGCTAAACAAAAACAAAACGAGGTATTTGAAACGCTTGTTCATATCCCTAAGGACAAAAGGGGCAAGTCCGCTGGAAAAGATACGCCAGACCTGAGTATACCGCCGTATGAAATCACTTCTCGACCCAGCTCCAGTGTCCCCTTCTTTCTTTCACTGAATGACAAAGGAAACCCGTCTCCCCATCTAGACAGTTATGCCGATGAGACCCGGGTGACTTACCGTGGACCAAGACGTAAAACTTTTGGGGATATACCTTTAAAAGATCTACCTCAAAATTATGATAGACCAAAGAGTGCAGAGTTCCCAGTCGTGACGCACCTCAAAGGAATTGCTTCTTTTCTAGGATGGATGCTTTCAAGACATGGAGATGTGAGTAATCTATTCTTTAATTTTATGAATATTTTAATAACAGGTATGCCTTAATTGGACCGGGTATTAATATATTTAAGTTCTTGAGCCTGCACAAAACAGTATGTTAAGAGTTTAATAAGCAGGTAAATCGCTTCCTTCCTGGAAAGATTTAAAAATTGTATTTTAAATATTTCACTTAAACGATTCATTTGAACCCCAGTTTTACCATTTTACCAAACACACGTTTTTCTGCTGTATAGCAACGCCTTCGTCCAGTATACACACTTTCTTCATCTGAAAGCTCCGTATCCAAACATCCTTCGACTCTTTTCGTACCGGTACAGTTATCTCGGAGGTAAATGGAAGCAATAATATTACACGAAAATGTGTATATATTGTGGGCATGCGTGAAAATGAACCGAAGTACTCCCCGGATTTATAGCAAGAAAACACACAAAACAAACCCTTATCGTGGGTAAAATGACATGTCTAAGTTGTTGCAAGTAATACACAATTTGTCCCCTTTCAGGACTTTACGAACTAGAACTGTTCTGCGAGAACGAATACCTTCCGCGGTATGTGTTATAAAGTGTGTTGCTGCTCATTTTAAATGGACAGCTATTACAGAACACAAACTGAAGAAGAATAATGTCAGACAATATTGGCCCTATGTTACAAGCATAAAGGGCAATAACTCTGGCAAAAAGGATTGACGGAGCCTCATAATTACATTTGGCACAACTTCACCCTATGTGTAACATACACACAAGCTTTCACTAACATAGAATACCAACTGAAGAAGAATCAGGCCGGACAATATTGGCCCTATGTAACAACACAAATAGACTTGTTAAAGGGCAATAACTCTCAGAAAAATGATCGACGGAGCCTCATAATTACATCATGATCTTACACAACTTCACCCCATGTGTAACACGCACACTAGCATATTTGTCACTAGCATAGAATACCAACTGAAGAAGAATCAGCCCGGACAATATTGGCACTATGTTACAAAACTATAGTCTTGTTAAAGGGCAATAACTCTGGGGAAAAATTATCGACGGAGCCTCATAATTACCTCTTGCACAACTTCACCCCATGTCTAACATGCACACAAGTTTTCACTAACATAGAATACCAACTGAAGAAGAATCAGGCCGGACAATATTGGCCCTTTGTAACAACACTATAGGCTTGTTAAAGGGCAATAACTCTGAGGGTATAATAATGTAGTTCCTATGACGTCATCATACCAACACAAGGCTGGCATTCAGATATAAACAATTAACACATGGATTACTGTTATATGATGAAAATAAATCTGTGCGAGTTACCTTCCATGATTGCCATGGAAATGACCCGCTGTTCATCCGAGTTTATTTTGCATTCTATATAATATAGTTAATATGCGTAAGTGTAATAATTGAATGAGCTTTTATTATAAATACCAAAAGGTTCATACTGATATAGTACACCGATTATACCGTTTTCTGTGCTAACAAAAACAAACCGTCTGAAAGCCAAGTTGGTGAATCTGGCTTAATTTTTAATAAACGTATCTATTTTCATACGTCTAAAATAATTACTTAGAGAGACCGCAAAATATGGACAGGTGTTCTGTGCAAACATGAAGTCCTAGTATAGTTTCCCTCAAGAGAGATATTGCATGTTTGGTGTTGTCAAAGGGTCTGATAGCTTAGCAATGCCGGTATTTGTAATATCACCTAATGTAACTCTCCAATAAACAGGTACTCGTTATAGATTACACTTTAATCGACCATTGAGCGAGGCCGTAGACGTGCAATTCGCTGATTTATTATTTGGGGGCAAACCTCGCGTCACACTCAACCACCTGGGAGGTCCTATAATGCCCTGCAGGTGATAACAATTTGGTTTGTTTATACCCGTGAAAAATGTTTGGGTGACCCCGTTTAAATTTGAATTTACAAGAGAATGCTAGTCGTTTTTGTGTAATAAAGTGGTGATTAAAAACGAAAGACTCATAAATATGTGCCAGTTAGTTCCAGCTGTTGACAAAGACTTTGCCAAATGTCCATTGAGAGCATGTTATAACATCACCATACCATGTATGACACAATTTGTAAATTATTTATTTTACATGTAAGTCTGACAATCACTGGTCTAACCATCGGGCGGCTGTGAGGCAGATTCCTGTTGTCCTGGTGTTCTCAGAGCTAAAGGGCAGCACGAAGCCGATTAGTTTATTATGTATTTGGATTGTGTCCAGTGATTGTCCTGCTTTATTAATGTTTATCAGTGTCTTCCACGGTGGTTTCCTTTACCTATTGAGCTGGCTCGTCGTCAGCATGTGAATGAAATAACCGGTAACCTTACATGTAATGAGGCAAGGCACAGTGTGAAGTGGACAACCTGTCGTTATATAAGTGAAATACCCTTGAGTACAACATAAAACCCCAATCAAACAAAACAAACCAAATCAAGCAACAATTGTTTTTAATTTCTACGATTGTCCCACCCTGATCCTCTAAATCTGACCAATTGGAAGGGCAAAATTGCCAAGATGGTTTATTCATGAATACAAGATCTTTGAATTTGTGGGACCTAATGCCGTCAATGAAACCTTACCTCATAAAATATTGATTCCTTTTCTACATTAGGTCATCTGGCAGTGTTTCGAATGTTCCAATCATTGTCATTGGGAAAGAAATAATATCTTTCCCACTGAAATAATATCTTTCCCACTGAAATAATATCTTTCCCACTGAGCAAAACACTGTTACATCTTACTTGTGTGGCCATTTACTGTTGAAGTGCCCTTCTGAAATATGTGTGAATGCCATTGTATTAAAAACAGACACTAATCTATCAATCACTGTTTATGGGATTAATCGCCGGTACTTTAGATACTTTGAAAACTATTCGTTCCAACTTTTCTGTAATTTAGCATTAAAAGTACGCATACAGTGGTGTAAACAAGTATAATAATAAATACGTTAAAATATTATCACAATATTAGCAAAAAAAGTCATTGGGGCCACCATGCTGTTGAATTGTGGTACGGAGGGAAACTTTGTTAATCTGTGCCATGTTTGAAAGGACAATTCGCCAAGATTTTAGAGAAAAGTACGATTTCCTATTGTATAGTCTACTGGTTATCAAATGTTAACATGTGCAGAAAAATACACGGTTAGCATATGTATACAAATAAAATATTTTTTCTCGGCATTAAACAACAAAAGTGAAATCGGACAAAACCCTATATATTTACTGCTTAGAAATTCTATTTTCGACGAAGACAATAATGTAAAGTTCACATCCCAAGTTTTTAAAAAAAACTGCTTTTCATATCTTAAGCTCTGAAGCATTATTTAACGCGTCATCAGTTTCATTCATTCATTCATTCGGGGAAATGTTGAAATACCAGATTTACCGAATTTGAGATTAAATGCCACTCAAAGAAGATTTACTTTTGACAAAAGCTTACACCTCCGATGTCATTAGTGTTGATTGCTAACAGACATATCTCGTATTTGCAGTCTCTCGTGTGTATTAAATTCTAGAAGACCCGCGTCTGTTAAAAACATGATAGGAAGTACGACTAGCTAGTTCATTAAGTAAATTAAGAATCAATTTTTTATTCTCTTACAAGACCTTTATTGGAGGAAGTGATCTCTTGCACCTATATATACAGTTTGTCGGCACGAAACTTGAGAGCGAAACTTTCATCAGCATAAAAAATAGAAGGGTATCGTGTTTTAAAAGCAATACTGCATTGCAGTGATGGGTTCCTAGTTCACACGCCATATTCTGTCACATTTGTGCGAATCTTCTGTTTGAGTCGAAGTGAATGTTTTAACCTTACACAGTAATGGTGTCTGAAACAATCTGTCTTTATATTTCTGTTGCCATATTGGATTATTTGATGTTGAAAGATGTATTGCTATTATTGATTTCAAAGCAATGTTTGGTGCTTGCAAGTTGCATACTTGGTGTTTGCCAACATTGATTTAAAATTGTATTGACTACCTTCACGATAAAAATGTTATTTGCAGCAAGTTGTAATAACATCATTGGTGTGCTGTCTGGCTTTGTGTTGTCAGTCTGTATTCTATAGGGTCAAAATAATTTCTTATTTTCAACTTGGTAATATTTTTGTACTGTGCTGTGCATATGTTTTTCAAAGATAATGGAAGTAGCAGAAATTTGTCGACAAAAGATTACATCTTTATTGACGGTAAGTGATATCCGCTTAACTGAATTCGGAAAAAAGGGCCCTTACCGTTACTGCCAAAAAATGCGGGGCGTTACTATAATGGAAACGGTTTTATTTTTTCATCAAACCAACTAGATCTCTGAGCAAAGATTTTTTTGCTGTTCTTCCTTGTTAATGGCCAGTGCACGGGACAGGCGCATATATGCTAACGATTGTATTGTATTACAAGTGTTCATTTCATTCAAATATTCAGGTTTATCATAAATAATTGACCATGCACATGTATTTGATGTTTCGTTCACGAGGGGTGGAGGTGGGTCATATGAGCATTTGAAAATGTATTGAAAGTAACTCAATATACTATAGTTACTTTCTGAAGTAACTAGCTACTTTTATAATTTGTAACCGAGTAACTAATTTAGTTACTTTTTGAAAGGAGTATAACTAGTAGCTGTAACTAATTACGTTTGAAAGTAACTTGCCCATCACTGCTGATATGAGTGGCATTTTAGAAAATTTTTTATTGTGTTGCTCTGTTTTCACCAATCGCCGGAAATAAAACTCGCCAACTAGTTCTAAAAGTTGAACACCTATCGAAAGAAACCAACTAATTGGTTCCTGCCTCAAACCTCACATTTTACATAATTATTAGTGATATTTATATACGCCTCTGCATATCATCGAGTTATTGAAACAGGTCGTTGGTGTGTCAAAATGTATTTCATGGAATAAGTTCTCTTTCACCATCATTGCATCATCGTCCCGTATATCGCTTCCCAGAATTGCTTGGTGTCAAACCAACGCATCTTCATTAGGCCTAAATCGTACTTAAATTATTCCAGATTTGGGGTATAAAGGCCAGATACGACCGAAAACTTAAGTTGCAAAATTTTAGAGACATTAATTTTGCTTCTTTTGTGTGTGTGTGTGTGCAATTGTGCTATATTTACGTCATTCGGGTAAATTTTGTTTAGCTTAAAGGACATGTTCAACAACTTAGATTTAAGTCTAGATTTAAGTCTTCATCTAAGTCCTCATCCTAAAATCCATCACACTCAAAAAAACTGAATACCCCCCCCCCCCCCCAAAAAAAATGCTATTAGCATGGGAAACAGACGTTAGGTTTCGTTTCCATTACATATGAATAGGGAAGCATAATATCAAAGTTTATATTGTTGAAAAAAAATGTATATAACGTCACTACCTGAACCTAAAAATTATCTTAAAGCAAAAACTTCAAATCACTTGTTTGATATTATATCAGATCTAATCTGATTAAACTTGGACCGAAATTAGCTCTCTGATTATTTCTTCCATTCAGATATAACAACCCCTAAGCCAATATTAAACTAAGCTATGAGGAAAGCGTCCTGTATTATGTTGTCATCGGAATCTATAGATGGGATCAATCAACCAATCACAGAGGTGTTCTTGTTAAACTTGGTAATAATAAGTTATATGTAGTGACGTCCGTTCCTCGCCCTTTTGAATGGTCAATTGAAGCAATTATTCAGTGACCCCCAACAGTGCCTGACGTCACGGAACCCTATTATAACAGGATTATGTCAGATGTAATTCAATGCATGAAAGACAATACAAGATAGCTAAGTTGCATCTAGATTAACTGTTCACGACCTCAACGCACAATACTAATAATAGGAATTCCCAGTAATTGTACGCAGATTTGCTTCACCACTCGGGTCTTGTTCTGTCCACTATAAACCTCAGTTTAAAGTCCTGTTCTGAAAGTCCAACCCCTGTAAAATATTGAGACATTTAAATTGTTCGACAATATTCAGGATCAATGTTTGTTAAATAGCAAAATGGTTTTATATTTTTTCCAGAGAAGATTAGGTTTAAACTTGATTGTTTTTAAATGTAAGTAGGGAATCAAAATTAATATGTTGTATATGCTAATATTGGTAAATATATTGCTCGGATAGTGACATTAGTAAAGAGAAAATATTAAATCATAACATTATACTTATATATAAACCCATCTCACGAACCGAACGTATTAAGTTATTAAGTCGCGAACATAGCTCGGGTGCATAGCATTGAACTTTCTGAGTGTGATCGTGGACACATTGACAGCCAACAAGGCTCTATTATTTGATATTGTTTAACAAGCGTGTCGAATCGCCTTATTCAGCCAGGGCCAATTTTTTAATAGCAAAAATTAAACCCACCTATCCGAATAAATACTTGAAACTATTGTGTCTATAGTGTATGGGCCTGTTACACTAGCTGACAATGGCGTACACAGAAATGGATCTGCATATGAGTATTTAAGGTCCGGTACATCCATGTTCGCGACATGTTACATATTTTCAGTAGTGTCAGTTAATGGACTTTTGGTAGTGTCGATATCGTAGCTAGAATGGCCTATATCATCACACAAGTGTTTTAGACTGCATATCTTTCCTATGGAGGTAACCGGCGATATGACGAAATGAACAAACGGACATTCTAATTAACTTAAGCGACCGAGTGAGGACAAGTTGTTACAGATTTAGTTTAAAACTCAACATTGGTATGCCTCCTTACGATTCTACAATATTCAGGTAGGCTTAAGCTACAGGTAATATCAGATTGTGGATTAAGAGCGGATCAGCGGTAATCCCCAAACAAGTCAAGAATCACAATAACTCTATATTTACACGGATGGTAATATACATATTCTTAATTCTGATTTATATCGTGTAGAGTAGGGTGATAATATATGAATGCATATAAGGTGTGTTGTTGTTGTTACTACCACGATACACAGTACCAACTGATCAAAGCTTCTTCGGTTCCACTTCCCTCTTTATGCAAGTAACTTGTTACTCAATGGGACCAAGAGGAACGGAAATCTTCAAACATTTTTATTCGGGACGGATTGCTCTTTTATAGAGTAATCCCGACGAAACTACTATTGGCATCAAGATGGTGGTATCGCAGATATGAAACAGCGATATATGTCCCCTGTCAGTGTTGGTACCAAGACAGCTCTAATTCTTCAAGAATGATTACTGGTATGTACATGGTACAAATACAAGACATCAATATTCATCGCATAGTGTATATCATTTTATGGACCAGCTTGTAAATTATGAACGCGGATGAACCTTGACCTCGTGTTGCGCAATAAGGAACGTTGGTGAAATGCAAAGTAAGAATAGCTAGCTTGTTCGAATAAGCGGTTTTATGATTCTAGCTAATAATTTATTGAAAGCTTTTGCGTTATATGATAGTGCTTTGTCCCTAGTTAAAACAGGTGGCTACTTGAGAATTATATTAGGATGGTTACAGTTATTAGGCATTTATAGGTGATATATACAGTCGATTGGAAAATCTACGTCAGATGTACATATTCCGATACAAGTGTTTGAGTCTGTACGTCCATTTACCCATGGGATAAGTTATTGCTGAAAACACAACACCGTATACGATTTTCGTCTTCCTGTTGGACGGAAAGAACGTTTTGTAAATTTGGGGACATCTGCAGGGAAATCATAACCCAGTACTCCAATCAGTAAAGTCATTGGGTAGTAAGAAATAAATATCGTTATTTTCGTTTGGAATAAGGAAAGGAAAGGAAACGCTTGGACAGTGGAGGTTGGTAACGGAATAAATAGGAAACGTTGTTTGTTCACTCCCTTTCTCGAAACCGTTAACAACATTGATGTCTGTTGACAGCAACGTCGAGACTTTCACTTTACCGGTTTACTTACTCCGTGGGAATATATATACACGTGCTTCTCAATTCCAGTATGGGCTTTTAACTACAGATCTCATAGACAAGGTTTATCACATGTTGACAGTTTAGTGTGGCCAAATTACATTCAGTTGGGAGTGATTTGTTTAACCAAAATGTTGGAAGAATCTGTACCATGGCTGGCCCCTGGCTACAAAAATCGTCTGGGAAGAACGGCAGACCTGGTTATTCCTGCCGATTCCACGGACAGTTTTATTCTGTGCTCCGAAGATGATGCCAGGTCGCTAGCATCTGTGACAATAAATGAACCAGAAGAGTTCCATCCTGGTGCACGTTTGTCTTTTGATAAACCTAGAACTGGCAACAGAGCAAGTCCGTCTAGTATTCGAATGAGAGTCCACCGTCGGCTCCTTGAAGACAAACAAGCATCAACAAACGGCGGGACAGTATCTCGGCCGTGGAGCGCACATGCTGCCCTCACACGACCCAAATCAGCGACGCCTGGATCTAGTCGACCTTGTAGTGGGAAAGTCAGACGTCCATCAAGCGCCAGACCTTCGTACGTTGTTCCAAAAAGGCCGTCAAGTGGAAAATGCCGTCCTCCTTCATCGCCTGTGACTGCTTGGAGCACAGAAGACAGGAGCGCTGTTGCTAAAGACAACAGTAAGACGACCCGTCCGCAATCTGCGTCCGCTGGACAGTCGCGCGCTTCTTCAAAAACAGCATTCACCGTAGTCAATAAATTGTACGAAGGGACCGACATGAGAGCCACGATGACATTTCATCCCCATCCTGACCATAGGTATTTCAGCCGCCATTCTCGATGCTTTGACCACAATCACATGCATACGGAATTACTCCATTCACGTCCACAAACTGCTTGTGACATGCGATTCCGAAACGAAAACCAAGTGTGTTCGGGGAATGATCGGCCTACCTCAGCAGCTTCTGGTGAAAGTCGACTTGCTGTTAAAATCAGACGGTTTATCGACTGTCATCGACCTCGAACGGCTACAGGTTCGGTAAGTGACATAGTTGGTGCCAAGCTTATACCCGTAAACACATTGTACAATTCATTCTGGGAAGATTATGTTACAGGATTATCCGTCACCAATAGAATAACAAAATCATTTCAATAATTTTCTGCTCATAGCCGGCTTTAAATTTATATTTCTAGACATCGGCCAAGCCATATTCAAGTCGTATACATGACTTTGGGCACATCCTAGTCGTAAATGACGTCTTACCATCCCCATTTTCACACCCGATCTTTTCACGCACGGTAAGGAAAACTTAAACATTGATTGGTGTTTTGCGCCGTGCTTAAGGGTATTTCATTTATATGACGGCGGTGTATTCTAACAATAATTGACACTAACACAACCAAGAAATGGAGCGATTCCATAATGCTGGAAATTTAATTTTTCTCCAATTCTAAGTAAAGACAGTATTTTACTCTTCAAACAAACTGCTCGTAGCCAAAAGGTTGAAAAATTTCAGAACTCGCCCAGCCAATTTCCACGACCACGAAAAAGATGTTTATGTAAACCTTATGCTTTCCGATCAAATTCCGATACACCATCAAATTCTCATGAATCATCCAGCGTAATCCCGTATGATCTCTTCTCCTAACAACGATTTGAATATAGATGGGGTAACATATAGCGACCGAAAAGTGGCTTCATTCAGAACATTGAAGGCGAAAAGATCATACTCGATTTTTGGAAATTGCGAAGTTTTAATACATAAACATCAGTATTTTTCGAGAAGCGTAACGCAAATTTGCCGGACGAGTCTTATAGTATTCCTTCAATGAAAATATATACCCTATATAGCCATATACAACCATAGTTATTCTTTGCACAATATATATTGGGCTAAAAATAAGAAAAACACCCAAAAACAAATATCCTTTCAGAGAATGAGCTGTTGTTTAAGCAGGATGATATTTTTAAAACAACAAACACAAAACCCTTCATCACATTTAATTTACTTAGTGTCAACTAGTGACATAGTCTTTTGTTCAAAGAAGCTACTGTATGTCAATGTGCTTCCCTGGACCGTAGACCTCGGTGACATGGTTAATTGTTTCAAGACCTCTCGTTCTCCTTATTATGAGTTAGGATTAGGGTTAGTAACAGCACTAGTTCTCCCTTCAATTAGACAAATTTGTGGAATTAACAGAACTATAGTTTCTTTAACCCTTTTACTGCTGGACTGTACAATATACATATATATATTGCTGAGCTTAAACACTAATTATTAGTCATTGGTGTGAGAAACTTTGAGGTTAAAATACACCATGGATTATTGGAAATAGAGCATTAATGTTTTATGCATCAGTCGCTGATCAGCGTACATTAGCACATAATTGAAGTTTGTTTATGGTGCCAATTTGCTTACATCAGCAGTGAAAGGGTTAAGTGGCATTTAGAAGTTGGAAGTATCATAAGGCAAGGAACAACTTAGTATGGATAACAACTTCTTGATTTAGTAATTTTTTAGCTGGGTATACGTACTGTACATTGGTGACATTTTTAAAATAGACCTACTAGTAACAAACACAAAACCCTTTATTACATTTAAATTACTTAAGTGTCAACATAGCGACAAAGACGTTTGTCCAAAGAAGCTAATGCATGTTATTGTGCTGCCCTGAGCTGTAGACCTCAATGACAGGGTTTATTGTTTCAAGGCGCTCTCGTTCTTACTTCTTACTGAGTCTCAACACCAGATCTCCCTTAAATTGTATAATTGTACGCATAATGTACCAAATAGGAGAACATCCAAAAACAGATAGCCTCGCAGATAGGGCTACTGTTTAGGCAGGATGATATTTGTAAAATAACGAACACAAAATCCTTCATCACATTTAAATTACTAAATCTCAACATAGTGACGTAGTCGGTTGTCCAAAGAAGCTAATACGTTATTGTGCTTGACTGGACCGTGGCCCTCAGTGACATGGTTTATTATTTAGTTACTTGCCATAACTGTACACACATTGTAGCAAATAAGAGAACGTTACGTCCAAAAACAAATATCCTCGCAGAAAAGGGCTACTGTTTAGGCGGGATGATATTTTTAAAATAACAAATACAATTCACCCCATCACATTTAAATTACTAAGTGTCAACATAGTGACATAATCGGTTGTCCAAAGAAGATACTGTATGTTATTGTGCTTCCCTGGACTGTAGACCTCAGTGACATAGTGTATTGTTTCAATGCCTCATACTTACTATGGTAACGGCATCAGTTCTCCCTTAAATAGTATACATTTGTGGAATTAATAGAACAATTGTTGTTCTTAGCTGAGTACCTGTATACGAAACATTGACCTGATAAACATGCCATAACTGTACGCATAATAACATTTCCAAAACAGATATCCTCGCAGATAAGGGCTACTATTTAGGCAGGATGATATTTTTAAAATAACAAACACATTGAAATTACTATGTGTTAGCAAGGTGACATAGCTGGTTGCCAAAAGAAGCTAATGTATGATATTGGTCCTGCCTGGAGGGTGGCTCTAGTGACATGGTTTATTGTTTCAAGACGCTCGTACATTACTATATAGCTGAGTAACAGCACCAGTTCAAAAACAGATATCCTCACAGATAAGGGCTACTGTTTAGGCAGGATGATATTTTTGCAACACCCTTCACGGCAATAAAAAACACTTAGTGTTCACATGGTGACATAGCTGGGCGTGTAAAGAAGCTACTTTATGCCATTGGGCCTGTTTGAATCGTGGCCTTCAGTGACATGGTTTAATGTTTCTAGTTCCTGTTCACATCCGCTTACGATATATGACAGTGTGAGCTTCTTTCTTCACTATTCGTTTAACGTATTTTTAAAGTCCCCACCCCTCTAATGTGTTGTTGGTAACTTAAAGAGATTTTCAGTAAGCTAGGTACAAGGCCTACTTCTTGTTGTTTTTTTAATTACTTTTAATGAATTTACTGTTCTGAAGAGGTATTTAGATGATTTTTGATGAAAAAATGATATGTGAAAAAAGTTATCACATTAGTGGTTGAAATTGCATGTGTCGATGAAAAAGGCGATTTAAAAAAAAAAAAAATTTTGAAAGAAAAATTCCACAAAATTTGGAAAAAAACAATTTAAGCTTTTTTCTTAAACGTTGGTTTTTTTAATAGATTTACTGTTCTGAAGACGTATTTAGATGATTTTTGACGACAAAATGATATGTGAAAAAAGTTATTACATTAGTAGATTTTTATTACATAAAGTAGTTATGTAGACATAGACACCCCCTTCAATCCCATATAAACACTCTCGAGCCTTCCCTTTATATAGCCAATGGATGGCCTGCACTAGTGGGAAGTTCACATGAACAAGTTTAGATCTAATAAACTTGATCTTGAATTCCACCCACAACGTTGCAGCCAAAGAATTAATATTGGCCTTTGATTTCACAAAGGTTTACTCCACTGTTAGTGCTTGGTAAACGATTTGTGAGCTGCAATGTAAGGACTACAATTTATTGTTTATAAAACTCTACGTATCGACTATAGTGCTTGGGACTTGTTATCTAACATTTTTGTTTACCTTTTTTGCAGAATGATTGGAAGAAAACGTGACCCAGAGAGCTTCTTGATTGTTATGTCATCACTTCGAGCCTAAACCGGCTCTGCTATTTTAAGTTCTCACAGTTAGATCAGATATAAATTAAATTATAATTTAGATTAATTGAAAATCATTTAATCAATTAAATACAGGTACACATCTGGAGAGGATTAACTGTCTAACCGCTGTGTATATACGCGTATCAACAGTTTCCAGGCCCGCATGGCATCCACAAAGACAGTGGCTTTTTTATAAGAAAAAGACATAATCATGTAAAACGGAAAAAAAAACCCGTTAAATATACCAAGATACGGCGCCTAAATGTCTCACCCTCGGCTGCTCAACGGCCATTTCAGTTGGATGCCAATTATGCCACCGGGAAAGTTCATGTATCTGTTGCGACCCAGACGGTGCTTACCAGGCCAAATAAAGCTGATCCAACTTGAAATGAACGTCAAATCAAAACTGCTACGGTGTCACAGACGGCATGGATACTCAAACACATGGATCAAGCAATGATAAAAACTAATTAAAGTAATAAACACAATATAAAACAAATTTGGTTTTGTTTCTTTAGATAACCAGGAGGGCTCCTTCGGGAAAGGCTGCCACCTGTCTTTCTCTATAATGCCTTAAATGCCTCTAGTTCTTTCTTCGACAAACAAACTAAATTTGTCAATTTATGTTTAACGTTTAAAGTTTGGGGTTAAATCTAACCATAGCCTCAGTTTTCGCAAATTAGTGACATCTGTGTTAAACATGAGAAAGAA
>JARFOD010091399.1:0-17752 GCA_031763545.1 Mopalia muscosa | reverse complement strand
TGACGATTTGTGACATTTTGATTTAACCATACATAATTAAAGCCAGTGTTTTCCAAAGTACATTTAATTGAACGGATGCAAGGTGAATTGGGGTTTAGCTGAAAAAGTAATTTGTACAAATTGCTAGAAATTTTACTTCCATTTTCTACCAGTTTTAACTAGAATGAAACCATACGAAGCTGAACTTTGATTAAAAGTGGAAGAGCGCCAGATTCCCCATCTGTCTGTCACAGATAATTCTGGTATATAATTTTCCGAACCAAACAGTAATAATACAGTTTATTTCGTTTTTTTTACGACAGCCCAAACAATGGAGGTCATCTTACTATTGATGTACATCATGCTCTCAGATATGGCGGATCATTAACTTTCCAACAGAGAGTTTGTGTATAACACTTCATATTATGATTGTTTTGCTGTCGATTCTTTAAAAGTATACACCCGTATAGAAGTGAAATATCTTTATTGGCGGCGTTAAACACAAATTTATCACTCAATCAATCAAGCAATTAACAAAACAGAACAGTATCTTATTGAAAAATTACTAAAACAGTGTTTGTTTGCTTATTTTGCATTTTACTCAGCTGCACGTAAGGTTATTTCATTTATTTGTCAGGTTATGTGAGGGCGTGCCATCCCAATGGGTGATGAAAATTATCTTTGACGCCACAGGCAACAAACAAAGGCATGGCAGGACAAAAATAATGCGCAATACAAAGATGTCACGAACAGATCTGGTAAGCTCCAACCGTTAGGTCTGAAAGGGGTATAGGAAACTTCAAAGGCTTCGTAAACAAACTTTCGCGTATGATTCATTCAGGAAAAATCCAAGTCCTATCTGTATTTGGCTGGTTTTATTTTGTTTCATTTAGAGGTGGTCGCATTGGTTCTCAGATGGATCAATACAATGACTTTAAAAAACTCACGTGTAGAAACCATAGAAAATAAACAGGAAGTTATAGACGTGCTTTGTTGAAAAAAAAAAATGTACCAGGGGAAAACAGCCAACCGGCTTATTTTGACTTTCAGTGATTGCGTGTCCGACAAAAGAAGACTTACGGTAGTTGATATGAGGACTGTAGACATACAAAAAGAACCGTAGTTCTGTTTCTGGTAAATGTCTTTTCTGACTCTAGGATGAGATACACTAAGTCTGTCACGCCATTTTAAAGTAACACAGTTGTGTGGATACCTGCACTACAATTTTGAAGCATTAATACTTTTTTCCGTGGTTGTGACGTGTCAAACTTAGGTCCATACAAATAATTTAGGCACTAATAAAATTTGTCTCACCAACAATTTAGTTGAAATCTTACCCATTATGGTTAACACAAATCAGACAATTATGTCTTTGAAATTCAAAACTTCGCTTGATAGCATGACATCAACGCCGTTTTCACTAAATTTAGTACTTCTGGCTGATCCAGATCACTTGCCAAAATGTCGTGCGAATGGTGGAAAATCTCACGAACATTATGTGACTATCGGATTTTCTGGAGGCTGATTTAGTTTAGATGCTGTATTTGTCATAACGAGTTGACCGATTATATGCTTCTAAGCGGTCAAGTGTGTATTGGGTACATATGCAGAATAAAAGTAACACGACAAAGACAAGAAGAATATGGTCGTTACCCTGTGTTATGTTTAATCTCAATCAAACAAATGATGGTTTATTGTCCGTGACTTCAAGAATGGCTTTCTTCACCCATTAGGCTGTCATGCTGTCATATGAGAACTTCAAGTATGGCGTTAAACACACATCATACAAACTTCAGAAAATAGTATGTCGTAACTGACTTGTTGTGCAGTTCAGGATGTTGATGGAACCTTTATTTCTTCAATTAATGAAAAAGAGTATTTGGTATTTCTCCTTTATCATATCACGTACTGTTTTTACCTACACACGCCTAGTTCTTATTGTATCTGAATTACGTCTGTCTTATTGTCACAAGGTTATTTTACAGACGCATCTGGCTTAAATAAACGCTTTTTACAGTCTCTTTTCTAATGTGTCTTGTTTTTACAGACCTCAATTCATAACCCTCATCGTTTATACACAATAAACACATGAGGCCTCCACGACAGAGAGTTGTGGTGTCCCAGAGAGTTAATATGCCCGGTCCTTACTTCGGTCCATCAGTTCGTTTCATGTTTATTTAAAGCTCTACATTTTAACAGATACTTTTCTTAGTTTGAAACCACTCTTTAAGCTGACGAACGACTCGATTGTGTAATGAAATGGCTTGTCATATCCATTTTCTTGTCCGTTTTGAAATACAAACAATGTCGTTTGATAATTGACGATCTTCTCAGGTCTGCTTTGGTTTTTTTTAATATCCAATCGAGCGACTTGCAATTGAGGTGCACGTAACTCCGGTCACCCCAAACATACCCGCCGTGCTTGGTTTGAGATCAAAATAACCTAGATCGTATCTTGTTTCTACAGTGTCTATCATGCAAACTAGTACAAGAAGCTTGGTCTTTTGGAATCTCTTGTTATCGATTATTTTCTCTCTCTGACATTACATGTACATCTTCTGTCTGTCCAACTACCTCACGTTTTGTGGATTTCATCTATCATTATATGTGATTTCTCAGATTGTTGTTTCAAGTAATTAGGCTACTCTGTAGAAACTTGTATAACTAAGGCACAAGTGTTTGTATTGGTATAATTAACAGCTGACACACATTGACATGCGCAATAACATTGTGTTCAACAGGATCAATAGAACGATTTGAGATAAGACGTTGTTCGTTGTCGGTCACCATACGACACAAGCAGCGCATTAGCTCAGTTTGTTCGGCAATTTTAACTTTAAGGTGTCTTAAATAAAATTAGTTTGATCCCTCCTTTACACCCTAGTTTCTTGTGTTTGTGCAGATGCCTTCGGGCTGTTTGTACTAGAAATGCCCATCGGCACCCTTGCTACTCCCATGTATGCAAGTCTATTAGTTATGAACACGGCGTCAAACCAAATCAAAAAGCCTCAATTTCGCTTGATTTTAGTAATATTTTGGTTGATTTGTTGATATTTATAAATAGAGAAAATATGTATACTGCCCTGCAACTGCTAAATATACAACATGATATTCAACAGTGACACAGATATATCCTCTGTTGGTCAGATCCGTGCCCTATTTTATTTACTGAGGTATGTAATCTGTTGTACCTGTCAGATACATGTACACTTACGTCCAAATACCTTAACTTCGGATTTCCGTCTGGATTTAAGTTCACCTACAGCCTAATCTGACTAGCAACTAATTTGGAATATCAGTTTGTTTTATATAAATAAATCAACTTGTTAGATTTCCAACTTGATGTGGACGCCGTTCAGTAGTTAAATGTAGCAACTTATTTGGCATATACGTTTGTGTAATTTAAATTTATCAACGTATTAGAGTTGCAACTACCTGTCGACGCCGTTCAGTACTTTAATGCACTTCATTACACAGTTGGTTGAGAAGATAGATAGAGGCGCTTGACCTTGCTTTAATATCGCTTAGACAAGGAAATTAAAAAAAAAAAGGAAACTCAGCGATTGTATAGCACTTAGATGGGTATTTTTTTTAGTTTAGAGAAGTTCCACATTAGACCAGTCGCTAACCGCTGTTGTGTGACTTTTTCATACAAATATAATTTCTTGATGAACACATTCTTGTTGAAACCGGAGTTTAGAAGGTCTGTTATATTGTTTTGTTCAAATTTTAGATCGGACAAAATCGAAGACCAAATACGGTTGATTGGATTAACCATCTAGCCATCTGCATCTGATAAGTGGGGTATTGAGATACTGACGACTCACCGCGCTGAGCAACTTTTTTGATAATTTGGACAGTGATCTTTCATGAGCCAGAGCCAGTAGTGCCTGTTTCCAGGGTTAACCAGAGTGTGAATAAATGATTAACATTGAATTGAGGTTTAACACCATACTTAAGGCTATTTCACTCATATGACCGCCTTTTTGCCCAATCGGCGAATAGAATTACTCTTTATGCAACTGGCAACCAACATATGCAAGACAGGAGAATAACACTGATGTTATTACTACTGTATGTCTGTGTTACACCCGATTATATTGCTGAGTGGATCAGTGTTCAGGCCATCTACAACAGATTAAATAACTCATGGTTGTAATTCCTTTTGTCTTTCCAAGTGCGGGACATTCAACAATTATCGCGGATAGTGGTGAGGGCAGGTGGCTGAGTGTTGTAGGTGGTCGGTTATTACTGTTGACGATTTATTCCTTGTCTCTGAGAGTCATGGATTCAATTCACACACAGTTCATCTTGCATAGTTTTCCGAACTAGATCTGTTCAAACTAACAGAGCGTTATCCCAAATTAACGAAAATGAAGATAGATGTTGCACACTAATCTTTGTCCCGAGAGAATATAAGTCAATGCTTCTCTTTAAACGGAGTGAAGCCTCCTGAAATCGAAATAATTATTCGCCTTTTAGAGTAAAACAGTTTTGCAAGGTGACCGAGTTGATGTCTTTTCCAGGAAGGGCGGTGGTAGTCGACCCAAGTGATGAGGAAACCGACCATAAATATATTAAAGCACAATTTGATTGCAAACAACCTACCCAAAATCGTTTATGTGCAGCGAAATGTACTGAATAAACTAAAAGGTCATGCGCACTTGTATCACTAGGTCATTAAGAAGGTGTCGTGAGATAAGTAATTCCTGGCCGCCTCGTTTAAATTTATGGATTTGTGAAGACAATACATTTATGTGTGATTATATGTCTTGTATGTCTGCCACTCATCGATCTTTCTCGTCTCCGCTCTTCCACAGAAATAAGAAATAGCACTAATGGAATACCCGTCTTGATACCCCTACTTTCCTCATGTTCTGGTGAAAGATATCAGTATGTTCTGAGTGTCAGACCAATATAAACCATTGTGTTTATTTTCTTATCGCTTCAGATTTTTGCTCAATTGACCTTTTGTTAAAATCCAAACTCTCTTCTCATATGAAAACGTTTAAGGTCAACCATTTGGCCTTAATTTAAAATGTTATTGACATGAAACTGTTGGATATAACAATGAACAAAAAGCAACATTTAGTGCATCGACTCATTCCTGTCTGAAAATCACTCAATTAAGCATTTGTGATCAGATTATTTTCCCAATTTTCTATATCTACAGATTTCCTTTCGACTTTTCATGAGTAGATCTACACTGATCTTAGTCATTGGTTTGCTTGAAGGAATTGGATAATTCGACTCCATTCAACAATAAGCGACAAAAAATAAACTATCCTCTTTGAAATATGTTCAAAGTACATATAGGAAGTTTTTCTTTGTCAAAGCACATCAGATTCAAACGATTGAAGGAGCAAACATTGGCAGACGAATATTTTCCCAATATGCTTATTTTTTTTATCAAATAACAATAAGTCAAAGAGAGCCATATCTGAGGCAAATCAACTCGACAAAAACTATTACAGAAAATGTCGATTTTCTGTCATTTTACGATACTTAAGAAACTGAGATGTGTATTATCCATTTAGATGTTTCTCAACGCGGACAGTGTACACACACAAAATGCTTTCATGTATGTCAGGACTGCAGAGGGTCCAACTGTAGAATCTTTCAAAGCAAATAGTATTAATATGATTCACTTCAGGATTATTTTGATGTTTTTATGTATCTCACTGTCAAAATAAATTGGGTCATATGTCTATTGAAGTATATTTATGCTGCCATCTAAGAAGGACCATTATCGTTCTAACAGAGAGTATGTACACAACTCTTCACATTATGGTTGTTTTGTTATGCCCTCTTTAGAGGTACATCCCCGTCATATAAATGAAATACCCTTAATGACGGCGTTATAAACCAATAATCAAAGAGTCAATAAATCAAACAACAAGACTGACTTTATCACATTAAAAATTACTATTCGAGTGTTTGTTTGTTTATTTAGGATTTTATATTCCGTCATTTCATTTATTTGTATGGTTATGTCACGGTGTGCCAACCGAATTGGAAAGGGAAACAATTCACGAGAGCGCTGGCAACAAACAAAGACAAGACAGGACAACAACAATACGCAATACGTCACAAACAGATCGGTTTCGCTTTGGCTTAACTTTGAAAGCAGTGTAGAACATTTCAACGGCTTTCTCAAATAAAATTTCCTGTCTGATTAAGAAAAAAATTCGAATCCTTGTCTGTATTTGGCTAGGGTTTTCTCCACATGATTACACAGGACCTTAAGTGACTTTAATACGCTTACGTGAAAAACAAATTATAGAAACCATAGAAACGAAACAGGAAGTCTTAGATGTGTTTTTCTACAGCAGAATTTTACCAAGGAAAAATAGGTCAACCGGATAAATTTGACTTTCACTGGTTGCTTGTGCACAAAAAGAAGGCATCCGTTAGTAGATATGAAAGTTTTAGACCTAAAAAGAACCGTATTTCTGTTTCTGGTGAACGTCTGTGCTGGCAGTAGGTTGAGATATTTTTTCAATATATAAGATCAACCAATCGTTTATAAACCACATTCACTGCTTTTCGCTGCAAGCTTGTTATTAGCCTATAAATAGATATTAAACGTCCAACACCAAATGAATGTTTTGAAAACCTGCCATCACACCTTGGCCACAAATAGTTTCAATTATCTTCGACAGTCTTACTGTTAACATGAACGAGGAACTATTGAGGATCATTTCAATTACAAGAGGGGGATTCTGTTTTAAAAAGCTTAAAATAGTTACAGGCACAGAATCGGAAGACGTGCATGTTACTTATGTCAACAACTAGCGGTCACCATGAAGAAGCCGGGATGAACATTGACGTCAGGAAAAAAAAAAAACGATCTACAGATATAATGGATATTTGAAGAAATCACATTTGGTTAAGAAACACTTCTCTATGAAAACCGTCGAGTATCGGATAAAAAAGGAATTAACTTAAAAGATGAATGATTTTCTTCAAACCTTGGGTAGCCAAAAAAGACATTTCAAAATAAAACACAATATATGATACACACATCTACATACAAGTTCATGCCTTGTAGCAAGGCTCTTTCGCAAAAAGCTTAAACCAAGAGCTTAAGTGAGTCGCAATATACACCCGTTGAAATCGTGTCACATGAAATATTAAAAATCATTCCCAAGTGACGTCTTGTCAATGGAACACTAATACTAAGTTTGATTCGAATTCCATAATTAGTTTTCAAATTAACATACAGAAACAAAATTCAGATTTTGCCAGCAGGTGGCACCACCTGTAGTCCAACATATCCCAAACCTAATCACAAGCGACGTCTTGTCACATGTAACAAACATACTAAGTTTGAAGTCCTTGAAAAAAAAAACCTACCCTTCAAGCCTGCAATAACTACCCCCACTATTTGTGTTAGAGCCATTGCAATTAATGGCAATGTCAAAAAGCAGATGATGAAATATTTCAAACGGTACAAGTCTGAAGAAATTACATTTGCTCTGGAAAATAGATCAAGTGACCTACTTGTTCAACGAACCAATTCTCTGACAATGGAATATCTTATCCTATGAGAGGAAAATCTGTTTTGGTAATACAGAATTAGAATATTTTTTTTGTGAAGTTTAAGATCCACACAAACAAATGTTAAATGTCGCGAAGCCCCAATAAATATGGTGAACTGATGAAAAGTGGAACTATAAGCAAAGAAATGTGCTTTTGGACATTTGGTTGAAGCATACAGAACTTATAATTACTGTAGACAATATGTCTCTTTGACAGAAGACAACATAGACGATTTAAATCCTTGTACAAGCCGATAACAGTAGCTTAAATCAATAACCTTACAATTCCTTGTTTTATTCCATATGTGGAGCTTGAAATGCTTACCTAGGACTATGAATTCCATACACAGTCTAAAGTAGTCAATATACACTGAAATCCATAGAGAAAGTTTCACATTTACAAAACTTAAATTCAGTTTCCCTTACTTTACCAAGAACTCGTAACTGAATCCATAACATTCGGAAATGTTGCGAATAAAAACCATACTACAGGTTATCTTTCATGGAATAATCCCCCATACTAACTACAAGTTAGGTGTACATGGCGGTGCACTGCAACAGTTAAGACACAATAACTGTTTTTTTATCTCCAATTTAACAGTTATTTGTCCTTTTTGGAAAATTTAATTTTTGACAAAAAACAGTTTTTTAGTGTGAACCAAAGTACAGAATGGGCGGTTGGGAATTCCACTTAAAACAAATATAGATTCGAGATGTTACTCTTTTAAATTTATATTAATCGACCATCCCCCCATGGACGATTATATATTTGTTTTTTTTTTGTTTTAAATGTACGACACTGACAAAAATTATTGATAATTGTTGTCAGCAATATGTAAAGCCAAATGAAAGTATCAGATTTGATAGAATCTAACGAATGTTGATATGAAACGTTTTTTCAATTAGTACTTTTAAAATTACAAGAAGAAACAGAATTATAGAAAATGAACTCTATGGTACTATTTTTGTAATAAAATGAATTTAATGTTACTAACATAATGATTATTGGCAGAGGAATTCTGGTCAGTCTCTGATTATAGTAATTCATTCCTGTCACCTCCGATTTGAATGGTTATATTAAATTAACACCTGTAGCCTGTGAAAAATGCTGGTAGTGCCAGGAAAGACACAAATGAATTCCTAGCTGATTAGATCAGATATAGAGTTATAAGCCTGTGATCTCAATTTAATGACTTTTGATTGATAAGTACAAGATCAAAGATTTTCTACACTCTTTAGACACCAGCATGGGAGATCAATCGTCTGAGAAGATTAAAGACGGAATGTCTTTATTCACTAATGAAATAGTGCTGACCCATGCACTACACTCTCCAGCCATCGATATTGATCGGCTAAGGAGTTTCACTATAAAACTGTTTTAGCCTTACTAATAGTTCAATTTCTCCGAACCTAACATTTTTAGAAATCACAAATGTGTTGAAATAACGTGATGAAAAAAAACCCACAATGTGAGACAAGACATTACAGAATTTCTGTACGTCTTTCAGTCTTATTCTAGAAATCCATATTTAAAACATAAAATAAAGTTAAGGTCAAAACTGTTCCGTGACTCCATAAAAAATGAACATTTGATTTTCCTCTGACTCGGGTCATGAAAAATAATAATGTGACATTTTTCGCTTTGCAGAGAAAATTGCAACAAGTTAGTCGGCAGATAATTTACTCTTATTTGAACAATTACATGAAAGAACAATTACGCGAAAGATTTTATGTCGTTTGTCTAAGCTCCCTGACAAAAGTGAAAACGATGACAAAGAATAGCTTCTGGGCGTGACAGAGCTTATGTGTTTCACAGAATTTCCACAGACACTGAAAGTAGATGGTTTTCGAACAAAAATAATTACAAAATACTACCGTATCTTAAACGGTGTGTTCTTTAAATGAAAAAAAAAAACATGCTTTACTCCTGTCATCAGACACTCTTCTGGGATTAAGCAATACTATATATCATTTTTTTACTTGGATCGGTGCAGTTGCCGTTCATTTTATATTACCTTTTTTTATTTCACATCCCAACCTGTTGATAATACTTTGTTTGCGGCATGACGCGCTGTTGGCAAGTTTTGTCATTAAAGTCGGTATTCAGTTGAAAATTCAGG
The DNA here is from genome assembly GCA_031763545.1 of Mopalia muscosa. NCBI lineage: Eukaryota > Metazoa > Mollusca > Polyplacophora > Chitonida > Mopaliidae > Mopalia > Mopalia muscosa. The sequence goes on along the minus strand of JARFOD010091399.1, from coordinate 8,112 downwards.
TGCAAAATAAACCACTGTCCCATGATGTGGCCTCGGCCATCTCGGGTGTTTCTTTAGGAGTTTTCTTAAGACTTTCCAACGTATTCAAGCAAGAGGTATTGTGAAATGGACAAACCTGGTCAAATAAGTAAAATACCATTTAAAAAAGTTAAACCCCTATTAAAAAAATCCAAAAGCTCCCGGCTGCAACAACCTCAAGCTGAACTGAAATCTGAACAAGGTGGAGAATTGGGGCTGGGATAGGTGAATATCGATTCCATACAGGGCATTAATACATGCCCTGTATTTTACGTAAAACATTTAGAGGATTCCCCCTCATTTGCAGTGTTTTATGGACAACTGCTTTGAGTATTCCTGTCCACCAATCAAGTTACACACGTATAGAATATCTCCTTTAAATTCCACTGCCGAAGAAGATTTTTTCTTGGTTTGTCAAAACACTATTGCATCGACAATCTCACCTTATTGGCAAGAAATCCAATCATAAAGACGTCCTCGTCATGACCTGTTACGATAATCTCCATCATTACCTGCCTTCTTTAAAGCAAAACCAGTTAATGTTTTCCTTTGTTTCCACAGTTCTCATTCATAACGTGTTTGGGTATTTTTGCCTCATTTACTATCTGTAACGGAGAAAACACGTCTCCTATGCCGTAACTAAGGTATGACAGATCTAGCAGATTAGATATTCTGAAAGTTACAACATATCCCATCTTTTGTCCGATCAATCTTCTTAAGCATTAGGGAATCTTTCTTTTAATCTCACATCAGGGTGTTTTTGATATAGCTCTACTTTTGTCAAAGAAAAAAATATAGTACCGTCATGACATTTTCATATCGATCTTGCCATTTGAAGTCGGACAACGACCTTCTTTTATAGATTGGACAACATACGACTCTGATCGATAGAAGAATCTTTCGAATCATTAACGTCCTTTTCGGCAACAAAATATAATCCTATTCGTTAGTACTTTGAAAGCCCAGATTTTGCTTTGAAAAAAATAATGAAAATCTGTAGAACGAAATGACAGAGCTGAACTTCAATCCTACATGTCTGTGTTTCAAGCTACACTACACTCTTAGAAAAAATGGTTCTATTTTGGAACCAATACGGGTACTTCGGCTTATGGCTGTGGAGGAAACCTTTATGGTTCTGTATGGAACCTTTTTGAATTGGTTCTTTAAAGAACCGTTTCAAAACGGTTCCATAATGCACTATAAAGGGTTCAATACCGAACCATAAAATATTCTTTAAAGAGTTCTATATCGAACTATATAGGGTTCTTCAGTGTATGGTTCTGTATAAAACCCTTTCAAAAAAGTTCGATACCTTGTAAGACCGTTCAATATAGAACCCTTTCAAAACGGTTCTATATGTAACCATAAATGGTTCAACACAGAATCCCACAGGGTTGTATTACATGCTATAAAGGGTTCTATAGCTTATAGTAAAAAGCACTGTATGGTTCTTCTTGGAACCTCTTTATGGGTTCTAAATGTAATCTTTTATTAGGGATATGTAATTAACCAGAAAAGGTGACAAATTTACCTAGAAAGCACTGTTTTGCTTCTCCCTTAACATCGTTTACTCACAAGTGTGTTTCGGGTGGCATTCAATGCTTATATAATATTAATGATTTCCCTCAGAAACATCAGTTGATGTTTGGTTGGGCGCAAGAATACTTCATATGGGGTAAATAAGCCGATCTTCAAAGTAAACACAGATTAGTATCATTCCATGGTATTTCATTTTTCTGGAACCCTATAGATTACTATAGAGGCTGAGACGGAGTTGTTTGGTTTGATCATTTCATTTTCTTTTATTAATTCAGAATCGTAACAAACAAGGAAAAATACATATTATGTTTTTCATCCTATATAAGTTATTGTGATAATTCACTTATACAAACTAAACATATATCAGTTTGAAAACAACTGAATATAGTTAACTATTTAACAAAAGGTGAAGTGCAAACGTATATACAATTATTGCCACAATACTGTTTTCGCCTTTAGTAACAAATACGACTTCTTGCATTCAATTTTTTATAAAATAATCAATTAATTTGGAACTACTGTATAATACGGCTTACAATGTAACTAATACATGATACATGTCTTCACACAATCATCATTTATAATCCTTGTATAAATTAAATATATAAGTTGACCTGGGACAAGCCTTGGACTTCTGCTTGCCTATGTTGCTCACCCGTTATTGCGTTATTTTTAAGTACTAACTAATATGTCACGAATTGTTCACTTAACAGAACAAAACTTTGTGAAGTAAGACTATCTTATACTATATTGATTCTGAAGAAATTGTAAAGACAGATTTTAGACCGGTTTAAGTCACAGTCATTCAACCACAATGTCCTTGTTGAACCGGTCGCTGATACATGTATTATTACATGTGAATGATAAAGGCAACATGTCAGAACATTTTAATGTTTAGTTAACACAAGAACAGCAAAAAGCTTGTTTAACATGTGTAATTTCCTTACAGAAGCTCCGGATAGCCATCTTGAATAATTGTTAATTATTATGTATACATCCATGCAATGGCAGACGGTTTAAACGGACGGTTCTTGAATTAACCCAACTAATCTATAGTTGATTATATTAGTAAGGGCCTTTCAAACAATTTGTGTAAAATTCAATATCAGCTCCAATATCTCAATGAACTAATGGTTGGAAACATTATTAGAAAGTCAATCTACTTTGTCATTCAAGCTGATTTCTTTACTGGCAACAGGAATTACAGTTTTACTCCAGATTGTGATAATATAACGAGTCCATTGTGACTGAACAACCACTGAGTGTCTTAATACAATAGTATGACTTATATAAAAAAAAGATCAGTACACTCTTAGAAAAATGGTTCTATGTGGAACCAATAAAGGTTCTTCAGCTAATGGCTGGGGAGGAACCCTTTATAATTCTGTATGGGACCTTTTGGAATGGGTTCTATAACGAACCGTTTTAAAACCGTTCTATATTGAACTATACAGGGTTCCATATCGAACCATAAAATATTCTTTAAAGGGTTCTATATCGAACTATAAAGGATCTTCAGCTTATGTTTGTGTATGGAACCAAACAAAAAAGGGTTACTCAAATATTTAGAAAGGACTGTATCTTGGTGGTACCCAACGTTTCTATAATTTTCATGATTTCTCTCCAAGACATAAGTTGATGTTTGGTTCTATCCAAGAATACTTTACCTATGGGGTAAATAAGCCGATCGTTAAAGATAAACACAATTTAGTATCATTTTCTGGTATTTCATTTTTATGGAACCCTATAGAATAGCGGCTGAGAGGAAGTTGTTTGGTTTGATCATTTCATTTTGTTTTATTAATTCAGATTCGTAACAAAAATGGAAAAATACACATTATTTTTTTCACCCCATAGTTCTTTAAGCTATTGTGATAATTCACTTATACAAACTAAACAGCTATAGTTTGAAAACAACGGACTATAATTAACTAAACAAAAGGTGATGTACAAACACATGTTTAATTATTGTCACAATACTATTTCGCTTTTAGTAACAAATACAACTTCTGACATAAAAGTTGTTATAAAATAATCAATTAATTTGGAACTACTGTATAATACGACTTACAATGTAACTAATACATAATACATGTCTTCACACAATCATCACTTATAATCCTTGGATAAATCGAATAACATAAGTAATACTAATAATAAAACAATCAATAATAACAAGACACTAACCCTGCGAAAGTTTGAACATTCTTTTTTTTATAAAGATTGGTTAACAAAGTAATGCATTTCTCAATAATACCCATCAATATACCAAACAAAGGATTTGACTAACACCAGCATCTTTGTTTGCTACATAAATTTAATCTGTATTGGTGTTAATTGTGGGATTACCATATACCATATACTTTAGAACGGACTTACTTACTCATTCATGATTTGCTTGATTCTGACATATGATTTATTTAATATTTCTTCATGCTTATTTTTTTATCTACTTATTTCTTTTTTACTTATCCTCTTATTTTTGACTTAGTTATTTTTTAACTACCTAATAACGTGTGATTTCTTATAACTTATCACTTATTTACTCATTTCTTATAAATTTCTACTCATTTTCTTAATTTTCTGGTTTGTTGGGAAACAAGACCGTATGGTTACGATTTAAATCCAATAGAATCCCAAACAGGCTCTACTGATGGGCTGTCGGCCTCTTTTTGTATCTGAAGCAGAGCTGTAAATAAAATAATATATTTTCAGTTTTTAAGACTGAATTCATGTTTTAACTGTTTAACGAAAGATTAAATTACCTTAATTTCACTTGTCAATTATAAAATTGCTATTTTTTACGTTTTCATTTCAATGAAGTAAATTTCCATGTTTGCATTCGTTACAGTTTACATTTAAAAGGATCGATTGCTGCAATATGTACTTAATTCGTCCATAAGGTTATGGACCGAATTAAAGAATTGATTGATAGTTAGTCAGCTTCTATGTAATCCACATTATAACATTTAAACATATGATGCCTACAACTGTTATGTATCATTTTTTTTTAAAGAAAATGAGTGATAAGTCATAATTTTTGCTACATCACTATAAGAACTTTGACCTCTTTACACTACTAAAAGCTCGTTTACATAATAGGTGCGTGTACTTTACAACATTAGAATCAACAAACCTAGATGTGAAGGGGCTTCTTTTTTTATCCAACTAGACAAACACCCATATTTGTTTGTTTACTTTATATTAATATGACTTGTAAATACACTGTAAAATCCGTATTTTTGTATATATGTCTGAAAAAAATCACACTGGCACAGAGACATAAATTAAAAAAAATTAATGAATCATCTTATGCCCTAGATAAACTCGCAGACACAAGTTTTTTTTTATAAACCTTAATCTCGAGTTGTGTTATGGGTAACCTACAGCTATTATGGTGTTCAAATTATTGTTTAAAATGTTGCCAACAAAGAAATTCGGCATTAATTAGGAATAAATCAACTTACACATTAGTAAGTCAGAGAGACAGAGATTAAGCAATGGATATGTCTGTTAAAGATAATTAGTCTTACAACCGGTCTGACACAGGGGGAAGACTCGCCTTAACCAGTAGGTCCTTTAGATTTTTGTTTCTTTTGTAAATGATCGAAATTACAATGTCATGAAATTAAGGGCTTGCACAGTCTAGCCAATAGTAACTATTTCGAGCTTCTTTGCATTTGAACCCTTGGCGGATAAGTCTTGTATGCTGGGACTCGGCTTCCAAGCTATTGATTGGATGCATAGGAACTTATACGCATCCAATCAGATGTTGTGCTATTAGAAGAATTGGCTAGTGAATTTGGCGGCGAATGTAACTATGCACCGCGGGAGTTAGCTAGAACCTTGATCGTTTTATAGGCCAAGATGGCCTAGCTGAAAGTCTTATTGTACATTAATTATCTACCAAGGGTTCAAATCCAGAGTAGCTGGGAATAATAACCCTTGGCTAGAGAAGATGCAATCTTGGTGTATATAGCGTGTAATGTGCACTTGTTATTTTAAGTTTAAAAGTATTGAAATGATTACATTGGGAACATCTTGCAACGTTGTAACATTATGAATTATTTAATATTTAAATAAAAAAAAATAGCCTAATTGTTTCACTTTACATACTAGAAATAAACAAATTCATATTTACAGGAATTATTTTGATTTCCATACGCCTTATAATACATACTGTTACAATGTAAAGTATTTTTTTTATATATGCACTTAGCTTTTACTGCACCAAGTCAGATACAGGTATATGTAAAAAATAAATTAAACATAGGGGCCTATATAGGATTGGGCAAATAGGAATAAGTCAGTATGGTATATATGATGTACATCCTCCAAATAAAATGGTCTGATGCACTCGTTACAACGTTGGCACAGTTTAACGTTGGCACAGAGTAGCACTGCTGGCCAGACATGAAACACTTTTCCCTATACATTTATGTAAATTTTTATTTTTTGTTGCATTTCTTCGGATATACATTAGTTGACGGATGACTTTTTCAAATCAGCAAAGTCGAACCGAAGGCACATATCATAGTGTGGAGTTAAGTAATTTGTTGCCATATAAATCAGATTAGGGGAGTCTACACACTGTTATCTGGACTTTCATATGGTTCAAATGTGACAGATTGATACCAATTTTGTCATAACGGTGTATGTTTGATGCTGAACACTAGGTCAGAATAGAGGTTAAATTATCAACCAATCATACAATTATTGTTAAACATAACTGAGAATTTGACCCCCTTATTAAGGCCTGCAGTCAAAATCTGATGTTGATATGTACATTTACTTGGTCTAATCCAGTTTTGTACATGGTGCGGAAGAAACAAGGTTGTATTTAGTAACAAAACTGTCACAGATATGTTTACCATTCAAGATGTAATTGTGACGTTAAAGTCTAGGATATATATTGATCGATATCGCCTAAGTGAACCTTACTTTAAAACAATCTGGTTGCAAAAATGGCACATTTTGTACAGTACGGAACGGAAAGCTTGTATTTACAGTAAAATAAGTACTCTCCAAAAAGTCATTATGTAACTTTACACATTTGGTCACACACATTTGTTAACCGTATGTGTCATTTGACTGTGATGGTATGTTTGTATTATAAATAAGAACCAGTGTACTTGTATATATCTGTGAATAAAGTTTTTTATTCTAAACAAAATAAAACATTAAAAGACTATGTTATGTTGCAATCGAATTGACAATCTAAGACCATCTTGTTTGAGTGGCATTTAGAAGCTGGTAAATTAGAAAGACATGACGATTGGTATGGATGTTAGACTTTTTGATATAATTGGGTAGCGTTGTTTCGATCTCGATGCTAAGATCGTTTTCAAGCAATGGTTACAATCTCAACAAATATACTTTAAACAATAAAAGAATTTTCTTTTATTGTTTAAAGTATATTTGTTGAGATTATAACCATCGAGATCAAAATTCGCTACCCAATTATATCAAGAAGTTGAACATCCATATCAGTGGTCATGTCACTTGGTCCTTTGGCTATAAAGGTCAGTTTGAAGGGTGGCAATGCTGTCTTAGCACGGGAGGAAAATGAACTTTCCAACATTATGGAAATGCTTGTGCTACTGTCAATTATGGTTGGAATACACTGCTGGCATATGAGTGAAAAACACTTAAGCATGGTGTGTAACACCAATCAATTATTTTTTACTGGATGAACATTTATCTCTTGTATTGATTTCAGTTACTCATATTGAGGTGTGTGAGAAGATTCCTGTGTCAGCTTTTGGTTGTCCAATTCCTTTTATCAAACCTTCGTAAGTACTCTTTTATTGACCGGTTGTCATGATATTTACTTATTGCTCTAATAAGGGGGCAGTACTCTTTTATTGACCAGTTGTCATGATATTTACTTATGGCTCTAATAAGGGGGCAGTACTCTTTTATTGACCGGTTGTCATGATATTTATTACTCGAATAAGAAGGGGGAGTACTCTTTAAAGACCAGTTCTCATTGTAATAGTAATTATTACATCTCAGAGGCTTACTTATCACTCGGTCTTACTTTGATGTACTGTTGCAGAGGGGGTTTTTACAAGGTTTCCTCTCAGTTTTCCACTGTAAATCCACTGCAAATAACGGTGTGAAGTGGACAATCTGTCGTTATATAAGTAAAGTAACCTTGAGTATGACGTTCAGGCTTTTCATTAACTTTTAAAGTAGGAGGCTAGTTTGTAAGAGTAGGAGGCAGACATTTTTGTGGAGCGCAGGGGGGCGATTTTGGGGTCCGTCTAGGCCCCAGAAGCTCTGAGGTTTCTAGAAGACTGGAGATGCATTCTGAGCGATTACAGAGCTAAAATGTTAGAATTCAATTTCAGATTTTAAAATGGTTAATTTCAAATTTTTTTAAATGATCCCTTGGGTCAGTATTTTTGTACTTTTAGAGTATGTGCTTTAACTGGAAAATCTGACAAAATCCATATTTTTAGACTCTTGTATGCACACATAAATTACATTCACCTTCAATCAGCTAGAATTGTTAAAAATAAAATAAAGTTGTTTCAGGTTCAAGCTTTTTTT
>JARFOD010091388.1:0-17754 GCA_031763545.1 Mopalia muscosa | reverse complement strand
AGTAGTCACCTTACTCTATTATGTTAAGCTTGTCAGTGGAAATTCTAATATGTATGAGCCTGGTGACCTATTTTTTGGGCAGATGGCTAGAGCACCTGTCGGGAATTAATGGAATCTATTGAAAAAAAAAAGCAAGAACTGCTTATAGACGACATAACATTTATTTTCATACTGAAATACTACAAAAGATGACATGTGGAGTTGAATGAGGAAAAAAAATAAATGGATTTCGGTCCTGATGATACATTTTTGTGCCAAAACAAAATAATTGAAAGCGATTAATACTAAAAACTTGATTTACGAGATTGCTTTGTACACACATTACCTTCATTCAGTTGAATTTAATTACAAATGGTGGAGAAATAATTTATACAGGTACATGTACACACAAAAAAAAGTTTGTACATTTCAATTATATGACATTTGCATCATAACAAATGGGAGTAGGGGAGAATAAAAAAACCCACACCCACTGCTGCCGGAAACTTTGTCCATGATGCTCGTGCTTAAGGATATTTCACTTATATCATGATGGTATATTCCAGCAATAATTGATAATAGCAAAACCAAAAAATGTGAGTGTTTTGATAAGATAATCATGCTTCATTGCTCAGTAAAGACATTATTGCTATTCTCCAAACAAACTGCCCTTTGCCATGGGCTACCAGGTGTTAATGATTTAATAAACTTGCCAGTTGATTACACTATTTTTCATGGTGTAAATTGATGAATAGAATTCTGCCATGGGGTACAGGATTGATCAACTTTTTGACTTTGACACCACTTTACTGTTTAATATAACATTGATATACAAATGTTCTGAACCGAAAAGCCTCACTATACAACTGATTGATAAAATTAAATATCAAATATTTTGTACTTTCAGAAAATAAATGTTCCTAAGTAATGCTAGTTGGACACATGAGCATCAAGTGGGTAGGAATATGGGTTTAAGAAGTGGTAGGGCTTGTGTAAAATTTAAGACCGAGATGTAGCTTTAACAAAACTTTTAGGAGCAATCTGGCATGTGATACACATTCACCAAATACACAAATTTTCTGTGTACCATTTTCGGTTTAGCTGTACATGATAGTTAATAAAGGACTAGCTCTGGCATATTATTGGTTTGCGTTTTACGTACAGTAGCACTTTTGGTTACTTCAGTTTTTATCTGACTGGTATGACAGCCTGATACTAAAAGGGTGAAGGAATTCTCCTTGAGGCACTGCTGAAAATCTACAAGACCAACCTAGGATGCAAAACAGTGCACAGTTTAGTTGATATAAAACAACTCCACAAGGAATCTGAATCGTGAAGATCTTACGCTAGCACTTTTTGCTACATGTAAGAATACGCATTGTAGATATATGACCAAAGACTTGTCTACAATCATAACCATAGCTGGAAACGTGATGGGTAGAAATTCTGAATTTTAACATGGGGAAGTAAGGCGAATTGAAAATTTGGACAAGCACATTTCCTCAGAATGTGGATATGTGACAAGCAGCTTTTCAATTTTAGCTACGACATTGTCTAATGCAATTTCATATCGTTTCTTTAGTGTTTTAACTCTATATTTAAGGTTATTTCACCCGTAAGAGACATGCCAGCTCAATAAGTGATAGTAAACCAGTTGACACCACTGGCAACAAATAATCACAATTAAAAGACATATCAGAAACTGATCGGCTGCATGTTGCCCCTGAGCTCAGAGAGAACCCGGGCAATTACTGGCCACAGTTTTATAAATAAATCATACAATAACATGTAGATGATATTTAAATGCAAATTCTAATGTAGTTATAAGCTTATCAATGCAAAAGCATACTTGTACATGACAATCGGAAATATATTTAATATATGCACAGATCATTCCATGTTTATGTACAAATGTTAGTGACAATCACTGTGACATGATTATAATATATAAGTTGGAGGCCCGAGTTTCGAATCTCGGTGGAGGCATGCGAAAATGTATATTTTTACAATTAAAATAAGTTATGAAATATTTCAATATTTAGAAGACTCAGCTTTTTTTAAAAGATAAATAAACATGTTCAGCCACCATAGTTCTATATTATGTATTCTATGTTGTTTCTTTGATAGGCACGTTACGCCAAACTTAAGGTTATTTCACTCATATGACGGCGTGCCAGCCCAATGAGTGAAGGAAACCACCCTTGATGTAACTGGCAACAAACAAAGCCAAAATAATTATAGATTAGTTACATGTTGTCCTTTAGCTTAAAGGGCAACAGGGAGTTCCTCAAAATTGCTCACTGATTTAATTGGTCAATTTAAGCTCTTGAAGTCTACTGCACCTACAGAATATCTCAAGGTATGAGATGTGATAAGGTTATTGAAAGTAATAACTAAGTGTTATTCTTGTCTCGTAGAAATGGCATTTCTATGAAAAACATTTGTACTACTAGCACAAGAAGTGTGTCCGTGTGATTATTTAAATGTCTGCGACTGTAACAAAGGAAATACACATTAAAAAGAGGTACCTATACATGATGATATGCTGTGATTTTTTTTTATACACAATGACATGATTTATTGCTGATAAGCACAAAAATAAATAAATACATCTTTAAATAATTAACATGAACATGCAGTCTGACCTGAAAACTGAAGGTTGATTGAGGGTGTTTTAATGGAGTGCTCAGGGGTTTTTCAATTAAATGACAGTGGTGTTATCAAACACTAAAACAACTGCGGCACTAAAACCACCATAAAATGTGAAATGTCCTAATCTGCTAAAGCTGGGTTGGTTTTTACCGGATTTCCTCTCGGGTTTTCTACCATAATAGGGCAAGGAATGGTGTGAAGTGACCCTGAGGAAAACTCGTAGAAACCACCCCCGTGATTGCCGAAGCCACAACATGTGACTCTTTCATATACAGGCAGACTAGATCCTGTGAACGTTAAATGTAAGCAGGTTCAGTTAAGGAAGCGCACTCGCTACCACTAAGCCACGGCCGCGGGCCAGATTGTCTTGGTGTGTCCCTTTTAATAGCTCCAAGACCAGGCCAAAAGAAAGCTCCCTCTTGGTAATACATGTACACGCAGTCGCTAAAACACAACCATACTGTTAAAGTCTTTGACTATGTTGAAAACTTTATGTTCCTCCAATGCTAAGCTTAGACACTCTTATTAAGCCTGAGGGCCCTAACAAACATTCCAAAAACAAAGTTTTACATTTATGAGCCGTCAGCCAGTACCAAACATAGCACAAAAAACAAAAACATATTTGGACTAGTATACATGTACATGTTCTTAAAAAAAATCAGGAATGTTCAAAAATATACTTTATAAAAGAATCTACTTGACCTCTGTACTGTCAAGAATTTGTTCAAATATGGCATTTGGTCAGAATTGTTAAAATCCTGATTGAAATCCTTGTTCAATTATATGATAAATGTGTTTGAAATGTTGACCATTCCAAAGGTGTACACAGTACATGAACTTGATGAAGAATGTCAACAATGGCTATATGTCCATAGACTTTCAGGAGCATTTACATACCATACACAATACCCAAAATATATTCCTCTTTAAAAGAAACATCTATTGAAGAAAATCTATGCTGGCAGTACAGGACAGTCACCCATACATGAACAGGCCTGTGCTGTAATTTTTTCTGGCATAATCTTAAAATTGGTTCACTAAAATGTTCTGACATATAAAACCAACACTTGCATTTGCCACTGATTTAAATAAAACAAAATTTCTTTACAAACTTCATTGATGACTGGATTGACAAAATTTGTCAAAATCAGTAGCAAAATGCAAATCTACAACAATACTGCAAACAAATTGGTCCATTTAAACTAAGTTTTTACATAACCATGGGAAGACCCAGTCAGATTGAAAGTGACTGAATGAAAAACATAATGCTATAAACTATCTATAATTCTTGTATTTTTCCGATGATTAGAATTTGTTTTATTCACTTACAAACTTGAGACTTTTTATACAAGTCATTTGAGCTGTGATGTAGGCAGGGGAAACTCCATTCGCAACAGCCTGTGGTGGATAATGACAACTCCATATCGGAGAAAAATGGCAGTCAGGTTTCTATAGATACCAGTCACTTGGTGAATTCCCCTGATGACTTCAATCGTGAATCACAGCTGAAAGTCAGATGTTCAAATCCAAATTTGTCCACATGTACACCGAATTTTTCCACTTCACACTGTACACAGCCTTATTACAGTGGAAAACCGAGAGTAAACCTAATAAAAACCACCCCCGCGATTGCCGGAGCCACAACATGTGACTCGCTCATATTATACCTGATGGTCGAAAGGCGGACTCAAATCCGTGAACGGTAAATCAAAGCATGTTTAGCTCAGGAAGCGCACTCGCTACCACTGAGCCAAGGACTCGGACTCGGAATACCTTGAAGTCCTAATAGTTTCCAGTCTGTATATATTTTTGGCCATCAGAGATTCATCTTGATAATAGGGCACAAAGATGAGATATCTCCATTTACTCCCCAAGTGCTCACCTCATATTGATATTAGGGGTATAATAATGGCTGACTCTCTTGTACTTCGGTTTCTTGTCGATTTTGACTAAAACATTAAAAAAGACAACTTTAGTAAATCCTACATGCATGAGAATGGTGGGTCACTCTTTGAACTTTCCTTTTGTTACTCCTCAATTTGGTGTAGATCAACACATTCCAACACCTGTTTTTGAAAGTTATTGTAGTACCATTTTCAATGTAGCAGTTCTTGTTGGTACATGTATGACGCATTAAATCCGCAAATTTGAAGCCTATAATCGGCAGAAAAAAGGAAGTTAGCTTCTAGCAGTACTATACAGGTACATGTTCATGCAGGAGGGGTTCATTTTCTTTGGGAGATTTGCCATACATACATCTATACATCTTAAAACAATAAAACACTTGATCACATCCCCTTGTCTGAGGGCAGATTTACGTGTAGGCTGGGCAGAAAGGAAAATTTTCCAATAATATGTCAGCTGTTTAAAAGCTATATTTACAAGATAGCAAGTCTGTAAAATTAAAACTTTTACAATGTAGAAGGAAGGCATATAAGTTATTGTTTTTGTAGGGTAATAATCTCAGATCCAGTCAACCCAGGGAAGGAAATAAGGATCGATGAGCGATTCTTGAGTCATTAAAATCTGACAATAAACAATCAAAGTTCTTCCTTTAAAGAAGAACTGACCAAATTCACAACTTGATTTACAAATAACCTTTCAAAATTGTTTCCCTTAATCTCAAGTCCTGCAACCATTAATCATCAAGCCAGGAAGCTAGAGGTCATTTTCATTTGAAGTCTTCTCTAAAAAAAATTAATATTTTGATGGAGTAAAAATGGAATAAAATACAATATGTCAAATTCCATGCCCATTACTGTGTCCTCCAGTACAATTCTGGAATTGACATTAAAAAAAACTTGGATTAAATTAAAATTTTTATAAAAAATAAATGTTTCACAGTTGAACACTGAAATATTGCATTTTTATCAATTGAAATAAACTTTTCTATTGATTGACTGATTAATTCATGCCATGCCCATGGGTGTTTTTAACTCAAATGTATTCCAAATGTTAAAGTCGGGCTAGCACTTTTATCAATTGTCAAGCTTTGTGCTTTGTTGGAAAATTAATGTTGCTCCAGTGCAGTTCAGCCTTTTTCAAAGGAATTTGGAAGTCTATATTAGGCCTAAAATATTATTTCTTTCAATCACTGTAAAGGTAACCCTAAATACAGGCTAGTTAGTACCATATCTTAAATTCCATTTTTGAAACCTACATCTACAAGGTAATGAAGTTATTTGTCCTGAATCCATTCATGAGAGCATAATATAACAGACCCACAAAAAGAAAAGTAACATGACACATGTATGCATGAAAGTTTTTAAAATGGCACTATGAAATTTTCCAATCAGGAACAGATGCTATTTCCTCTGTGTTTTCAAGTGAAGGAAGAGTTGGTATGACAATTGGAGGCTTGATGCGTAACACTGGGGAGGGTTCTGGGGGCTCTGGTGCTAAGTGGACAGCCGGCACTTCCAAACCATACAGCCTTCTCTTGAAAGCCTGCTGGCTTCTGTGGAACACTTTATCAATGGAAATACGGTTTGGATATTGATTCTCTTTCAGGTAGCGAGCTATGCTTGTTCGCATGGCACGCAATGATCCAGGATTGTACTCATCTCCGTTCGGCTTCTTGACCGAGCGGAAAAAGTTTACCAGTATAAGGTCCAGTTCTTTTGGCGGGATGTCGTAAATTTCTCTGGTGCAATCGTAATTGAACTCTTGCCGTCCCGTGGTGCTCATCCACCGTTGAAAGCATGTCACTGATGAGGAAACATTGGAAACGGTATTCCTTGCACAACCATATTCTTTTACTAACTTGTCGATTCGTGGGTTCTTAAATCTGCCGCCAGTCGGTGTAGGTGGTAGGGTGTCCATTAAGTCATCGTAACTGTGAACATCATAACCGGGGACGTCATAAAGCTGGCTGTGAAGCATCAGGGGCGGATCGAGGTCTTGTTCTGCAGCCTCCCCACCATCAGTATCCGACTCCCCCTCAGGATCATGCTCAGCCTCTGGCAACATACAGGTAGAAGAGACTTTAAAGTCCTTGAAAGGTGTTATTTTACAGGTTAACAATTCTACATGTATCAGGTGTTATTACAAATAAAACCTGATCAAATACATTTTATGGTAAATGACGGTTGTATATAGGCCAACAAAACTGTGAGCAATGGGGGCTTTTAAACAAATTTAACAAGCAATACATACGATGGTCCAGGGGCAGCCTAGTTCCTTTAAGCTCTAGGCCCTTACTTTGGGGTGAAGGGGGGGCACAATTTAGCCACAAACCCCTGATGAAGGCCTGATAAAAAGTATTCCATACGTCTGCCCATGTTAATAATGGCAAGGCTAGTGACAAACCATGGTATAATAAAGCATTATGCACTGAAACCCTAGAATACCAAATTCTCACACGATAGACATCCACTTGTCGGCTACCTGTTACTCTGAAGCTCTAAAAGCATCAGGGTAAAACCCCCCAATTGCCACAGCCATAACATGTAAATGGCTCACCGTGAACGGTACATCGAAGCGGATCAGTTTAGTAAGTACACACGCTACCACTTAGCCACGGCTGAGGGCCCTTAAAGCTGAGAAGTTGTTTTATATGAAAGCGAGGGGGGCTTTGTTGAAATTGATCGCCAATGGAAACAGTGGCGCACTTTTCGAGCCCTGGTAACTGGCCCATGGAGAACATCTACAAAGGGCCTAAGAAACTGGTACCCATCTGAAAGTTCTTCAGGACTTTTCCAATATAAAAAATCTATAGTTCCTAAAATTTATATAGCTCACAGACATGACAATAATGCATACCAATAATGACAATATTTTGTTTGTTTTCTTTGATTGGGGGTTTTGCCACTGGCATTATTTCTCCCCATTGACCGTCAGCATACTGAAACCAAAATCTTCAAAGCAATAGCACATTGAGAAATATTAAAACAAGATGTTCATGATGCCACAACCTATCAGCTTTGTGTTGTCCATTACTGGGTCCTGGGTTTAAAAGAGAAAACCCGTTTTTGGCCTGTTGTGGTGATTTGTAGTAATGAATAAAGCTAATTGTTTCAATTAATAGAATTCACGAATTTAAGAATTTCCTGCCAACAGTTGTGATGTAGCTGGAAGAGGTTTATACAATGACTTTCTGCCATATGCATATGTCATCAAGCTTCTGACCAATCAAGTGCGTTAGATTTTTGACCAATTAAATTCGATTTTTAACGCTAAATTAAAACAAAATCAACATTTCATTTGATGGAAACATGTTTTTAACACACGTTTTATCAGATGAAAATAAGTTTTTATTACTGCTTGTGGACATTTAGCAGCCTAAGATACTAAAGTTCTTCATGGTGTTCAAAAGAGGATTTAATGCTCAAATGAGTCAACTTAGTGTCTGTGTTGAAAAATTAAAAAAAAAAAAATGAAGATTGTGAACAACTTGTGCTTGTTGCAAACCATTCTCATGGCCCTACTCAATGTCATTGTACATTTGTTCAATTAGTTTTTCAGTTTACCCAAAATTCTTCATCTCTATAAAAAAATATATTCTAGACCTATTGAGCCAGTCAACTTATTCAGTTGATTTATGATTGCATAAAATCTCAAATTGAGATGCTAAAAACTCATTATTTCACATTAAAACCACGATAACAACTTTTTTATTCAATATTTGATTTAAAAAACAAAGTACCAATTCTCTCGTGAAATAATTCCCAAAGGTGTCTAGATTTTTTTAAAAATCAAACAAAATCGGCTGATATAGTATATAGTTATTGAACTAATTAATATATTCTAAGGCAGCTTAGGTCGGCATGGAAAATTCCTTTGTTTTTAAACTTTAGATAGACTTTGATTTTGTTTTATCAGCTGTGAAGCATATCAGTGATGTCAGCTAGAGTTGCTTTCCTTTTCAAGCACATAAAAGTAAATTGTCTTGTTTTCTAATTGGCTCAATGCAAAAAACAGATCTACAAGTCCTGATATATTTGTTTACTTGTTTGATTGGGATTTAACGTCATACTCAAGGGTATTTCACTTATATGATGATGGGTTATCCACTTCACACTGTTTATTACAGTGGAAAAGCAGGATTCAGGATTACATTTTATGTAGTATGTCACATGTTAGGCTTATTGTGCATTCATTATAAATTAAGTGCTCAAAACACTTCTGAGGTGAGTCAGCTGTCAATACAGAAGACAATGGATTGACACATTTTCATGCATTTTATAAGACAAAAAAACAAAAAAACAAAGACAAGCTGAACAAACAAAGACAATAAAAAGACGATCACATCAGACAATACAAAGACATCACAAACAGATCCGTTTGTTCCCTAACTCTTTACAGTACTTCTGTTGCCCTGGTGTTCTCAGAGTTAAAGGGAAACAGGAAGCTGATCTGTTCGTACGTTTTATTTTGGTCTCCGTCGTCATATAAGTGAAATACCCTTGAGTACGACGTTAAACAACAATCAAACAAACAAACCTTACAGTACCAGGGCAACAGGGAGCTCTCTCCCAACCACCCAAGATTAATTACGAAAGATGTTAATAGCATAGTGTTTATACAGATATTAGGAACTGCACATAGAGCTTCAGAGACCCAACCTGCTGTCACAGGGCAGTATCCAGAGCCAATTTAGTTACGGAAAACATATGGGCACACAAACTATTTCAAGCCCAAATTATTGTCTGTTTGTTTGTTTGATTGGTGTTTAACGTCGCAAATTATTGTCAATATATTACTATTTTCATAAATTCCTGTTAAAATCAACCTAAAAACGGATTCAGAAGCCTGATTACAGTCTGAAGAATTTGGGATAGGAACCCGGGAAATTTTTCTATAAACTACCATGTTTCATCATGCATTGACAATGATTGACCAGAGTGTGTGTTGAGACAATAACACAAAATACTTGTAAAAATAAATACGAAAAATAATGGAAGAACAACAAACCTGCATTTGAAACTGATTGCTGTACTTGAGGGTGGATATTAAAATTTTGATAAGCATCAACTTCTGATGTGCCACAAGGGGACTGGACAAAGGATTCCTCTTCCTGGAGTTCGCTAGAGTTACCTGCCCCTTGATTTTGATTCAGTGGAGAATTGTCTCCCTTTGGCTGTGGGATATTGCTATCATTATCAGATACCACTGTTTCTGTTGGGTTTGAGATTTCAGGCGCTTTTTGAGGAATATTTTCAGATCTTTGGTCAAAATGAGAGTCTTGTGATACAGGAGGAAGTGGTCTTGGTGGTGACTTTCTAGCCATTTTCAACGGTTTTGGGGAAAATTTGATTTCACAGAGTCTCTTTCGTTTATTTGCTCCTGCAGAGTTTCTGAATTTTGTGCCTGAATCTGACCGGTTTCCGTTTGAAGTATCGCTGTCGTAACCTGTTGATTCTTGTTTAAGGATGACATAATCAACATCGTCAGCGTCTCCCTCGTGATTTGTGCTGTCACTGTGTGCCGGTGAATCTTTTCCGACAGAGCTGGGTTGTGGACTACATAGCATGCCCTCAAAGAGATTAGCTGTCTGGTTCTCTAGCTCTTCAGGTTTTAACCCATTCAGCCAATGTGGGTCAGGCTTTTGTCCTGAACAATCTTCAAAATACAACATTGAAAAAAGTTACACCAGTTTATTTTTGCTTTGGGTTAAAGGAGGTACTTATGTTTATTTCACTCACATGACAGCCTGCCAGCCCAATGGGTTTAGGAAACCATACTCAACCCCACTAGCAACAGTGACAAGAAAGGACAGTGCAATACAAAGACATCACAAACAGATCGGCTTCATGTTGCCCCTTAGCACTCACTGTAAGCAGCAGGGCAACAGAAATCTCCCTCCCAACCCTCTGCCAGTTACACCAGGGAACTCAAATCAACCGGATAAGTTATTCTTTATTATCTTGATTTCAAGGCATTTTAGCTCATTTTAAACTTTTATTTGACACTTGTTTCAGGGCATACTAAAAATTTACTTTTTCCATTATTTTTACTTAACATTGGGGGTAAATCCTTTAAACTCTCAGGCTATGTTATAAATAATAATTATCAATAATTCTTTGATTTGCTTTGGTTTGTTTGATTGGTGTTTAACTTAGTACTCAAGGGTATTTCACTTGACAACGGACAGAAATACAGAACATCATAAACAAATCTGCTTCCTGTTACCCTTTAGCTCTGCGAACACCAGGGCAACCTCTTTTCTCGCCTCTTACGATCGACCGAGGTAGTATTCTGCAGGGCCATGGCCCACCCGCTCCCTCGAACGGTAAATCGCAGCACGTTCAGTTAGCGCACTCGTTACCAGTAAGCCACAGCCACGGGCTGGAAACGGATTGGAGCCAACCGGATGGCCACTGATCATACCATAATATCACTGATTTTTATTGGGCGTATAACAACTGAACAATGACAGAACAAAGCCGAAAAAACAGAGAGCTTATTGTTGCCCCTAAGATTATCAGATAATCAGTTATCAGTTATCTGAGATAGCAAATTCTGAGGGCAACCAAAAGCTCCCTTATAACCTCCCTGTTAATCTGTTAACACATCAATTGGTTCAGAGCATCAGTAACACACAAATGTCATTGTTTGGATGTGGAAATACAAGGTTTTATTCAATTCATTTTGCCCCAATTTGAACATGAATCGAAACAGACTTGGTATAATATTAACATGTAATGGTGTTGTGAACCTCCAACTGTAAAGCAATGTGAATGATTAAGCGGACAAGATACACCCAAAACTGTTCCAGTGTTTAATACTAACAGCCTACAGCTCACAATTTCCTGACAAGGCATCAAAGCCATTTTATGCTCAGTCACTTGAACTTTTTTATTTAATGTACTAACCATTTAAAACATTTTGATTTTATTATTTTTTATACTTTTCTTCCGTTAGCAGAAAAATAAGTTACAGTTTAACAGTGCTAACAAATCAAACATTGACAGTATTCATATATTTTAACATATATATTACACGAGGACATGATTGTCCCTGCGTCAACATAAACTTTGATATGACACTATGTACATAATTATTTTAGCACATCTGTGAAATAGGAAATACAGCTACATGTAGCAACTATTTACAAAACAGTTTTTTTTAATCATAACGCACTTTTTGCTTCAATAATAATTTGCAACTTTACACACAATAAGGCTTCAATGAACAGCTTCAGAACGATTTAATTATTTTATACATTGTCGTCAACAGTAGAAAATACTGTTAAACCATTAAAATTGAACATCTCTACACCATAGAGAAAAGGTCATACAGGTGAGATTATACGGTCATCTCTTCAACATAGTGAAAAGGGTCATATGTGACATTATAAGAAATATCTCTTCACATGGGGTCATATGTGACATTATAATGAACATCTCTACGCCAGGCCAAATCCCTCCGAGCATTCATTCACCGCCATAAGTAACATATGCTTCAGTTTGTCAAATGTCTCGTATGCTGGTAAATCCAACTGGTTAAAACTGAAACCAAAGAAAAACATTGTTTTTTATTCACAGTAAGTCTACATGATTTGAGTATGTTTGGCCGTCAGATCTTTATGGGAGAACGGATGGAAACAAACTTAACAGGCATATTGATAAGTGTATCAACAGTCAAGTGCCTGGAGCACTTTCTCACCTCTGATTTGGTCAACCAGGGATAATTGAGGGCATTTCACAAATGGAAGGAAGCTGAGACCATATACACGTTTTTGTTTTCATCATAAAGAAATAACATACATTATTGATTGAGTAGTATCATTCGGTTTCGGCTTGGCTAGACTGTCATTGGTTAGTCTCAAGGAGACCAGAATATTGTTTACTCTCCGATGACCACTTTATGTGGTGCCATTCCATTTATTTACTCAACTGTTATGCATCATAAATATATTTGTTTGATTGTTGTTTAATGTTGTACTAAAGGGTATTTCACTTATATGACGGATTGTCCACTTCACACTTATTACAGTGGAAAACCGGGAGGAAATTTCCAGATTGCCGGAGCCACAACATGCGACTCGCTCATATACCCGATGGTCAAAAGGGGGACTGGAACCCGTGAATGGTAAATCGAAGCATGTTTTGCTCAGGAAGCACACTCGCTACCACTGAGCCAAGGCCACAGGCCTCATAAATAGAGTATCATTAAGATTATATATAGATTGAGAAATAAAAATCTAAAGATGAACTTGAAGGTAGAGGGAATTGGTGTGTTACTTCCAGTAGTAAAAATTATATGAACCTGTTATTGAAGGTATATTTAAAGTAATACTTGACAGCTTATAGTGTTGTCTAATTAGATATGACACGCCCAGGGCAACAGATAGATTCCTCCAACCCCAGGCATTATTTATCACTGCCTTCCATCGCTCAACGTATGGGATAAAGGGGGGTCTGGGCCAATTGAACTGGAAAAAGTACAATCTGGAGAATTATGCAAGCCCTAAAAAAATCTCACCATGTATGTGCAGAGGGGAGTCTGTCGGTTGAGCGGTCATCACGATGAATTTGGAATTTCTGGGTTCCATTCATACCCTCAAGGAAAGCAAAGCCTTGTAAAGGAACCTTGGATGTGCCAGTAACAAACTGTATGAATCTGGCTCGGTCAGCTTGATCAAATGATCTGAGTGCTCTCCAGAACCACTGAATCTGCAACAGAAAGATCAAGGTAATCAGTGAAAGGACTGCTGGTTTCACACAACATGAGCAATACAACAAAACAAGTGGACTAGACCATGCAACTAGCACAAATGATAATATGAAAGGATTATCAACAAAAATGGTTTCATTTTACCATATATATATATCTATATATATATATATTTTTTATTTTTTATTTTTTTTGAAATTTGCGAAACATTACATTTTTTACTTTTATTCCTTGAAAGCATGCCAGGCCAACAGTTTGATGAAACCAACTGTTCCCTCACTGACAACATTTGTTTGTTAAACACCTTATTTGAGGTTATTTCCCCCCTTTGACTGGATGGTGAAGGAAATCCACCACAATGCAGGATAAGACAGGGCTTTTTGGGTTGCCTCTTAGTTTGAAGATCATCACGTCAACAGGGAGATGCCAGTGCCCTCTGAGAGCCTGCAGTTTACAGGATTTCTTTTAAGAAGTGAGAGGGCATAACAATAAATTTATGTTAAAAATATGTTATTACATACAGTAATCAAATTTAGAGTCCAAGGACTTCACCAGATAGAAAACAGACAGATTTTTTTAAAATCAAGTGAGTCGTTGCACAACCCTATATGAAAGTGTTTTTCTACCTGTAATGAAGTGGTCTGGTATTTGTGGTATTCTGAGTTCGCCTTGAGGTCATCAATATCAATGGTAGGTAACCCAGATATCAGTAACTCTAGCTCCTGTTCATTAAATATTGAAATCAGTCTCTGGGGTATTATGTCGTAGAATCCCTCCAGGAAACTGTTGAGTTGTTGTCGTATAGCTCCAGTCATCTTCATCTGACACACAAATCTGACATATTCACGTTTATTCTCTTCTGTCACTGCTATGTTACGACCGTTTGGTTTGAGGTCCCGGCTTTCTGTCACACCAAATTCCTGAATCTATTGAGAAAGTAGTAAAAAGCAATGGTTACTGTAAAATTAAACACTAGTCATTAAAATAGCCATGGAATTAAGACAGTAGTATGTTGGGAATGTATTATAGAGAATATCCAGGCCTATGTTGATAACAAACATGGCTAAACACCGCACTTATATCAAGGTTATATCACTCATATGAAGGCATGTCAGCCCAATGGGCGAAAAAACCCCCAAAAACCCACCCTTGTTGGGAGTATCTTGTTGGTAATGGATTGAAAAAGAGAGAGTGAAAAGTTTGGAATTTATTTCCCTAGCACGAAACTTTTTCAATAGTTGTGTTAATGTTAAAAAGAGAGCGAAATTAAATATCAGGAGGAATAAGCAAAAAAAGAACAAACCCTAATCTGATTAATAACACACTTGAAACAGTTTCAAAGTGTTGAGCCAATATGCAAAACTTCTAGCAGTTATGTTTGAATACAACTGCAACTGGTGACCTCCAAAGAAAGAATCTTAATTATCTCCCTAAGGAAATAACAAACTTGTTCCTCGACATAATTCTCCTATTATAAAGTCTGGGTTAAATTAATTTGCTTTGAAGAACTATTACGAAACAGTCCTCCAGTCTTTTCTGGCTTTACATTTAGTTTAGTTAAATAGTAGCACTGACCCAGGTGTATAGTTTTGGATGAACTTGGCGACACCCATCAATCTTATATAAAAAGTATTCAAGCCCTGCTTACTCCTACTGGTCTAGATTTCAGCAGAATAATTGACAGACATCCATATAATTGGTTACTCAAACAAAACTAGCAGAATTTATTTACTTTTAATAAATCACATTGAGACATTCTATCTAATGCATTTTAAATAACACTAGCTTATTTACCTCAGTGCTAAACATGAGTTCATAGCCCAGATCACGAACATTGTTCTCAATGAGGAAGATGAGGCCTTGATAAAATGAGAAATCTTCACTCTCCATATCATTCACTCTAAACAAAAAAAAACAACAAGATTATTACCCTATGAGTGCCCAGTAATAAGAAAGTTGCTAAGGTTAACAGTCTATATCAGCTACACAAAATCAATTTTATAAACGAAAGAAAAATAAGTGAATATGCCTTCACCAGTTATTTCTTGCCTGATCACCAGGTGATATTTTGATTCCCTTTTAAGAAGATTTCTTAGAATAATACATTTTGTTTGTTTGACATCATACTCAAGGGCAATTCACTTATGTCCATTTCACACTGTTCTTTGCTCGAATATGGTGAAACCAGGAGGAAACCACCCTGTCATTGCTAAAAGCACATTGAGCGACTCCCTCATATACCAGATGGATACATACAGACTCAAACCTGTAAGTGGTAAATGGAAGTAGGTTGATTGATTGATCGATTGGTCCTTTACCCTATGCAGGTATTCCATCAATAACTGACACTGGCACAACCATTTGGTACTGTTGGAAAGTTTATCTCCCTCTAGTGCTAATTTAAGACGGTATTGCTACACTTCAAACAAACTGTCCTTAGCCAGATGACGATCAAAGTAAGACAAGTAGGCTCACATGCTAACCCCTAAACCACGACTTCAGGTTAAAGATGAAAGCAAATACAAAAATAGAGCACCACTCAAGGGGTGCAAGATACGCCCGCTGCAAGTTGTTGGTTTTGGCCAGTTGAGATGGTGACCGTGACCGTTACTCAATGACCTTGGATATAGGTCAAGACACCCCCCCTAGTCATAAGGAACATTTGTGCAAAGTATAAGCTTCTTCAAAAATTTTGTGTAAAAGTTATGGGCCGGACAAGATTTTTAGAATAATGGAGATGGTGACCGTGACCTTTACTCAATGACCTTATATATACGTCAAGACACACCCCCTAGCTATGGGGAACATTTGTGCAAAGTATAAGCTTCTCCAAAGTCTTTGTTTAAAAGTTATGGGCCAGACAAGGTTTTTAGTGTAATGAAGATGGTGACCTTGACCTTTACTCAATGACCTTGGATATACGTCATGACACACCCCCTAGCTATGAGGAACATTTGTGCAAAGTAAAAGCTTCTTCAAAGTTTTTGTTTAAAAGTTATGGGTCGGACAAGGTTTTTAGTATAATGGAGATGGTGACCTTGATCTCGACTCAGTGACCTTGGATATAGGTCATGACACACCCCCTGTCTATGAGGAACATTTGTGCAAAGTACAACCTTCTTCAAAGTCTTTGTTTAAAAGTTATGGGCCGGTCAAGGTTTTAGTATAATGGAGATGGTGACCTTGACCTTGACTCAGTGACCTTGGATATAGGTCATGACACACTCCCAGCTATGAGGAACATTTGTGCAAAGTAGAAGCTTCTTCAAAGTATTTGTTTAAAAGTTATAGGCCGGACAAGGTTTTTAGTATAATGGAGATGGTGACCTTGACCTTCACTCAATGACCTTGGATAAACGTCATGACACACCCCCTAGCTATGTGGATTATTTGTGCAAAGTATAAGCTTCTACAAAGTTTTAGTTTAAAAGTTTTGGGTTAACCAAGGTTTTTAGTATAATGGAGATATGACCTTGACCTTTAAGCAATGACCTTGGATATAGGTCATGACACACCCCCTACCTATGAGGAACATTTGAGCAAAGTATAAACTTCTTCAAAGTTTTTGTTTAAAAGTAATGTCCCGGACAAGGTGGTGCGGACAGACGGACGGACGGACAGACAACACTTTAACATAATGCGTCCACTTTCTTCGAAAGCGGGCGTATAAAAACTACAACTCCAAGGAAATCACATAATTTAGTAGATAACCTTTAATTTAAAAACTTGTTCCTATTTTGTTGGAAATTTTGCTTGGAACAATCTTAGTGTACTTAAGTACTATATAGTGGGAAATTTGCTATTACATAATAAGGAAGAGTGATGCTTTATCAAGTGCTAATTATAGTAATATTTAAATACATACAAAGAAGGATCACGCGTTATTCACAACAACAAGCTGTGTGTAGATGGTGTGAATCACTCTACACTTCCCGTAGGACCGAGGGCCTGTCCTACAAGTTTGTAGCTAAAATGTTCCAGTGCCTTCGTATGTGGGGATTCGTTATTAAGGTTTCTCTTAATTTGTGGCATGTTTACTTTTTGGGGTAGTTTTGACATTTGATTAAATATTGGTTTCAATCTGCTGTTCAAAACGACATTCTAAATTTGGATCCACGTTAAACATTTCCGGATCAATCTTAAAGGGCTTTGCGTTTTTGAACGAAGTGAGCTGTGATAGATGTAATTATAGGGCGCTGTGTGTAGTTCGCCTGAACCACTCTGCACTTCTTGTCAAACCGAGGTCCTGCCCTCCAAATGTATAGCTAAGATGTTAGCTTCGTATGTGGGAATTCCTCTTCGCTAGCCATAAGTTGTGTTACGAGAGGACTCTGATAGTAAAAATGACAGCGATAGTCAATAATGAAAGTGAAGTGTTGTCGAAAAAAGGGTACACATTGCGACCCCGTGAGGGAGCGGGTGGGCCATGGCCCTGCAGAATACTCCCTCGTCTTCCTCAGTCGATCATAAGAGGCGAGAAAAGAGGTTGCTTTCTGTTGCCCTGGT
>JARFOD010091367.1:0-17754 GCA_031763545.1 Mopalia muscosa | reverse complement strand
CCTGTAAGGTAATGTGCTAATTAGTGTATAGTCTTGTAAGTTGATGTGGTAGTTTGAATATAATCTGGTAAGGTAATGTGCTAGTTTGTATAGTCCTGTTAGGTAATGTTCTAGTTCACTTTGTATGCAGTCGTGTAGGTAATGTGTTAGATTGTATAAAGTCATGTAAAGTACTGTGCTAGTTTCTATGAAGTAGTTGAAAACAAAACGGCATCGTATAGGTATACTGTTCTCCTAGAATTCTGAGCGATACCACCAAAGCTCATCCAGTCACCTATAGGTTTCTCTTGGAAAATCGTCAGTACTACAGTTCATTAAATCCCATGTGCTCTTTTAATGGATGACTTGGGGATCATCATACTTATTAAGTCAACTATGGTTTAATCTTAGTTCTCAAGTAATTCAGTAGTATTTATTCAATAAGTCTGTCCTACAAACACATGGTAATAGCTTTCATTACTTAAGCAATATTGTTCCCACAAACATCTGCTAAGTTTATATATACTTAAGTAACTGCCATTTTAACAAAATTCAATTGGGTTTCTGATTTACCAAGAAGACTGTGAAAGTCGCACTCTGCTTGCTCAGAACTCATTTAAAGGAGTGGATAGATACTGTTCTAATTGTGCCTGTCATTTTTTGTAGGATGCCACAGACAGCACATGGATGGATGACTGTACCTCAGAGGGTTATGAAAAACCCCATCGATTTAAGGTAACTTCTGTATTTTTGTCATGAGTGGAAGGGAAAAACCCCATCGATTTGAGGTAACTTCTCTATTTCTGTCATGAGTGGAAGGGATAAAACCCCATCGATTTAATATAACTTCTGTATTTCTGTCATGAGTGGAAGGGATAAAACCCCATCGATTTCAGGTAACTTCTGTATTTCTGTCATGAGCGGAAGGGATAAAACCCCATCGATTTAAGGTAACTTCTGTATTTCTGTCATGAGTGGAAGGGATAAAACCCCATCGATTTAAGGTAACTTCTGTATTTCTGTCATGAGTGGAAGGGATAAAACCCCATGATTTAAGGTAACTTCTGTATTTTCATGAGTGGGAGGAATTTAGCACCACTTATCCACAATCAGTTTGACCAATATTTAGCTTCAAGCAAGAAAAGAAAACATGTAAGCCTAATTTAACGCCTCATACATGCAATTGGCATTCATTCAATACTTATTTTTGTGCTGAATTTTGATCCTAGAGTTAATAGTCTAGTACTTCACAAATAAAGTTAAGCTATTCCAGTAAAATACATAGTGTATTGTGTGGTTTCAGGTGAATACTTTCAAGGGTTTGCACTGGTGTGACTTCTGTGCTAATTTCCTATGGGGGATTGTCCAGCAAGGGGTTAAATGCCAAGGTAATCTATATTATGTTTTCCATGCTCAGCCAGTGGTCAAATCAGCAAGGGGGTCAATGTTAAGTAATCTACATTCTATTATTAATGCTCAGCAAGGGGATCAAATGTTAAGTAATCTACATTCTATTATTAATGCTCAGCAAGGGGGGCAAATGCTAAGTAATCTGCATTCTACTATTAATTCTCAGCAAGGGGGTCAAATGTTAAGTAATCTACATTCCATTTGTAATGTGAAGAAAGTGGTTAAATGCCAAAGTCATCTACATTCTATGGTTAATGCTCTGCAAGTTGTTAAATGCCAAAGTCATTTACATTCTATCGTTAATGCTCAGCAAACGGGTCAAATGTTAAGTAATCTACATTCTATTATTAATGCTCAGCAAGGGATGAAATACTAAGTAATCTACATTCTATTTGTAATGCTCAGCAAGGGGGTCTAATGCTAAGTAATCTACATTCTATTATTAATGCTCAGCAAGGGATCAAATGCTACGTAATCTACATTCTGTTATTAATGCTCAGCAAGGGGGGTCAAATGCTAAGTAATCTACATTCCATTATTAATGCTCAGCAAGGGGGGTCAAATGCTAACTAATCTACATTCTATTATTAATGCTCAGTAAGGGTCTCAAATGCTAAGTAATCTACATACTATTATTAATGCTCAGCAAGGGGATCAAATGCTAAAAAATCTGCATTCTATTATTAATGCTCAGCAAGGGATCAAATGTTAAATAATCTACATTCTATTATTAATGCTCAGCAAGGGGGCAAATGCTAAGTAATCTACATTCTATTATTAATGCTCAGCAAGGGGGTCAAATGCTTAGTAGTCTACATTCTATCATTAGTGCTCAGCAAGGGGTCAAATGCTAAGTAATCTGCATTCTATTATTAATGCTCAGCAAGGGGGTCAAATGTTAAGTAATCTACATTCTATTCGCATGCTCAGCAAGAGGCCAAATGCTAAGTAATCTACATTCTATTATTAATTCTCAGCAAGGGGGTCAAATGCTAAATAATCTGCATTCTATTATTAATGCTCAGCAAGGGATCAAATGTTAAGTAATCTACATTCTATTATTAATGCACAGCAAGGGGGTCAAATGCTAAGTAATCTACATTCTATTATTAGTGCTCAGCAAGGGGATCAAATGGAAACTAATCTAAATTCTATTATTAATGCTCAGTAAGGCGGTCAAATGCTAAGTAATCTGCATTCTATTATTAATGCTCAGCAAGGGGTTCAAATGCTAAGTAATCTACATTCTATTTGTAATGCTCAGCAAGGGGGTCAAATGCTAAGTAATCTGCATTCTATTATTACTATTAGTGATCCACATTCTACTTTTTATTAATGGTCAGTTCGTGATCAAGGCTATATATACTAAGTTAATCCCAGAGCTTGTTGATCTTTTGCCAGTGTGGACGTTATATTCGGATTCTAGTGATCTGGAATGATTCATTCATTTATAATTTCTATTGATTGGCTGACTGATTGATTTTTTGAGTGATGAGTTGTTCTTGTGCATTTGATCTACATGACAGCGAAATACGATAGTGAATTATAGCTACACCAACAAAAAGCATCTCCATAAATCATTAAATGGTTTACTCTATTTTAAACATGCTGGCTTTATTTGGAAAAATTTGACCCCCAGTGTAGCCAGTTAATGTCTTTTCATATCCTTCTAGCGGTGGAGGTGTTATGTTAATGTCTTTACATATCCTTCTAGCGGTGGAGGTGTTATGTTAATGTCTTTACATATCCTTCTAGGGGTGTAGGTATTGTGGGAATTTATTGCCGAAATGTACCTCAAGAAATCGCTGAAACTTTCGCCTTTTCCATGGAGATTTTTTAGCCAAACATTCAGTAATATTGAGGACAAACGTCATACTCAGTGGTGTTTCATTTTTAAGACAACCGTTTGTCAACTCCATGCTTTGTGTTTAATATTTTAAAACGTTAACCGATGACCCGCGGGACCAATAGCTCAAGAAATAATTCAACAAGCACTTGGTACAAGGCTTGACTTTGTCTAGTATTCGTTGGATTTCTCTGAACTCGTATTCTCTGGCTATACGCATGTTTGTCAATCGGCTCCTCTTAACAACGTCGCAATGAAGAGTTAAACTAGACAACCCCGTTTGTGAGCCATCATCTTCCCGAGGCACAGCTTATACCTTTACATGTTCGGTACATGTATCATACTTTTTTCAGTTGCCAGCTATTGCCATTCGGTTGTCAGATAGAGATCAAAGTGAGGTAGAGAAAACGCATAGACTACTCAATGTTTGCATCTAGCTTTTTTCAAACAATAATGATAATCAAATATTAAAAATCAATCATTCCTTCATTATTCAGATTGTGGATTCAAAGCTCATACAAAATGTGCCTTCATTGTACCCAACAACTGTCTACCCAGCATGAAATATGTCAAGAAAGTCTTTGGTGTTGATTTGACGACTGTTTGTAAAGCTCAGAAAAACACGGTACCCACAATTGTTCAGAAATGTATAGAGGAAATAGACGGCAAAGGTAAGTTGGCAGAGAATGTTCCCTGTTTTAACGTTACGCATTGCCTGGAGGATGTGTTCGGAAGCACGTTCAAGCGTGTGTGTGGGGGTGGGTTTCCATAATGCTACGAATGGTGCCCCATAGACCACTGTTCTATCCATGTCACTTGTAAAAAAAGATGCCCCAAAAGAAATGTTTCATTTTATATCCTTCAAAATGCCATCAATTTGAAATGTCTAGATGAATAATAGTCAAACAATAAATAAGTTTCCATGTCGAATCTGTCAAAATCCGAGATTTCTGAAATAGGCCTTTACAGGCTGGAGATCAATTCAGTCTATGTTAGGCAGTAATTCAATCATATGTTAAATGCCCACAAAAAGACGATATTTTGGACCTAATTTTAACTATTTGTATTAAGAATTTCCAATTTTTTTCCACCAGGGTACAATTTGAATGTATAACTTTTAATCAAATAGATAGCAGTGTGTTCATGCCCAAGCGGTCCACTCAGACTTTAAACCAATCCGTGTAATTTAATAATCCATTTGTCTTCGACTTGGTCATACATTTGTGCATTACGTGATTGCGACATCTATTTGACATTATGCTTTTGATTGCCAACTTGTTTGCCTTATATGTGTTATTTTCAGAGTTTTGTTGCGGTTTGTACTGATGATTCCTCCAGGGGGGGGTATGTCTCTAACTGGGGCTTGTTTATATTTACTAATTATACATCTTCGCACAAACCAAGTTCCATGTTCATCTTGTCCATATGTTGTAATTTCCAAGTTCACCCTATAACGTTTGGTGATAACAGAGCACTTGACATTGTATGATTTTTAGGTCTGAATGAAGAGGGTATTTACCGAGTTGCAGGAGAAAGCACAGATGTGGACGCCATAAGGAAAGCCCACGATAAAGGTTTGCCACTAAACTAAGCAGTCAATATGTTCGAAGGTCCTTCAAATCCTGTTGTGAACCACTATTTATACAAACAGAAAACGTGCAATATATTCTGTTAAAATTGTAATTTTGCACAATTGTTCCGTCAACAAATTATATTGCTGATGGCGATTCCTATAGACTTGCTAATGCTCACTTGTTTGCAATATATATAACAGGCTACAGTATCTCGTTTCGTTTTAACAATATCATTGTTTGTGCTGTCATCTGTGTTTTTTGTAACATATCATATGGAATCCTTAGAGAGTATTATAGACTAATGCACATCAATTTTCTTCTGCTCTTGTTTTTAAGTCGATAAATCAATCTCAACATTGTCGTTTGACCTACCGTTTACTTATGAATTTGATGCAAGTTTTGGACAATTTAGTTCAATGCACTTTGCCTGAGTAATTATAATTGTTTTTGCAGATCGTAAATCAGGTGAAGTTCCTAAACTGAAGGCCTCAGGAGACCAGATTCACACAGTGGCCAGTGTCCTTAAACTCTTCTTCCGAATGTTACCAATACCTCTGATCACTTTCCATGTCTACCCGAAATTGCTCTCATCAACAAGTGAGTTTTTCCCCACTGCAAAATTTAGTTGATAAGCATTCTATTTATGCTTTCTTGTTTTTCCACAGGCGTTTGGACGGAATGTTCCGTTTGCTCTGGTGCTCTTAGAGCTAGGGCCAACGCAATGACAGGCGTTAGGATCAAGCTTCCGTTTAATCTGGTGCTCTTAGAGCTAAGGGCCAACACAATGACAGGCGTTTGGATGGAAGCTTCCGTTTACTATGGTGCTCTTAGAGCTAAGGGCTATCAGAATGACAGGCGTTTGGATCGAAGCTTCCGTTTACTCTGGTGCTCTTAGAGCTAAGGGCCAACACAATGACAGGCGTTTAGATGAAAGCTTCCTTTTACTCTGGTGCTCTTAGAGCTAATGGCCAACGCAATGACAGACGTTTGGTTGGAAGCTTCCGTTTACTTTGTTGCTCTTAGAACTAAGGGGGCAACAAAAGGCAGTTCCGTTATAAATGTTTTTGTTTTTCGTCACGTGATTGTTCTGTACATGGCTTTTGCAAATATGGCTTGAACAAGTCTTGGAATCAACGTGAAGGCCGTAAGTCATTTTCAGAACCGATTCGTTGAGGAGTTATGTCAAGCATACCATGACACATGATCTTTTGAATTTCATAAGTAATGCAGAGGTCAAAAGCCACGGTTACAGAGTCACAGACATGCCTCCTGCATATAGTTTCAAACCGTTCTACCCGCATACTAATGTCTTCTTGCATAAGATTTCGATCAATTATCTGTTCTTGGAGACCCTTTGCCTTAGAATGGGTTTGATTGTTTTGCCTTAAAAGTCACAAAATTGTTCCATATATATATATGTTGTATCCTTGATAAATCTGCATTATAAAATATTACATTTCTTGAAATAAAAGAGATTTGTGCATCATAGCTTATCTTCCAATTTAAGATTATGGGCCCTTGGCGCTGTTCATTGGCTAGACCTTCGGCGAACGGCTGATAAATTCCTGTCTTAGTCGATCTTAGCCCTCTGATACATCAGGGAGTGATATGGTGTGGTTTAATTCCCGTTTTAATCCGTATGTGAACGGTAGAGTGTGAAGTAGACAATTATTCGTCAAATATAAAGTGAATTTCTCTTTATCTCGACGGTTCACCAACTTTAAAAAAACATCTTTTGGATTATATGACTTTACTTTTTATGTTCACAGCCCCAAAGACACTACCAGCCACAAAGAGAATACACTTAATAAGAGAAGCCATCAAAGAGCTGCCCGCAGCTCATTATCAAACTTTAAAATACCTCACTGCTCATCTGGACAGGTAAAATTTCCAGCTACACCTTTCTTAATTACTGGATTAACATGTTTTCTGTTCTTACTGTTAACTGTAACGTTTTTTGACAATAAGTTAGTCTTAAAATTGAACCTTTCTACTTCATGGAACTACTATCAGGTGTTGCTGCAGATGTAAAAAAAAATTATCCTTCATGTAGGCCTATCTTCGATTTCTCTAGATCCGTGTACATATTTTTACATAATATACTGTTTGAATTATTTAAATTTAACTAGCTTGTTCATGCTAGCTTAGGTGGTCTAATGAGTAATTTCCTGGACTAGTAATGATGTTATTCTATTTGATTGTTTCTGTTATAACAATCCCTGTCATCTTTTGTTTCCCCAGGGTTGCTGATAATAGGGCGCAGAATAAAATGTCACCTGAGAACTTAGCCATTGTTTTCGCCCCCACCATCATGAGAGCTAAGGACGTGGATGGGGACCCTTATTCAGCTTTCAGAAATCTCGAGGCAGAGCACCGTGCTGTCACGTACCTCATTGTCTATCAGACCCGTATATTTGTTAATCCATGATTTGTATTACGAAATAGAGAATCTGACTTCATAGATATTAAGGATGAGAGAAACTGACCTTGTAGATCGTTGATAACTACTACCATACTTTTCTGGAATTGACGATCTTTCATTAAAAGGAAGTTTTTTTTGGTGAGACCTCACAACTAAAATAGAAATGTGAATGACGATCAAGGCTTCTGATCTTCCCCATAATTTGATGGCTGACCAGAACACCCTATTTACAAGCTTTGTGATTGAAGCTGTTTGCCAGGATCATATCTCTGAGAACACACCACGGCATGCTGGAAACAAGTTGCTCATTAATTCATTCAGCCAGTCCGTGAATGTGTGTTTTATTATTAAATCAGTTAAAAACCATTATCTTAATAGATAAATCCGTCTGTGGACAGTGTAAAAATATCCGCTCTCCTGATATTCCTGTTACATAAAGTGTGGAAGAGACCCATGTGGTTAGGACTGAGCCATTGTGTAGACTTAATAGGGAAACACTAAACACCAATCAGTGATGGTAGAATTGCCTTTCTATATATATTTTGTATATATCGTATCTAACCCTTTGCAGCTCAATTTGATTGTTTTGGGACGACACCCCTATGCATGTTATCCTTTCTGTATAGGCCACTCATGTCGAAGATCGCAACTTGATCCATACTGAACGAATGATACAATTGTGAGCTTATGTTCGTTTTGTGTGACACAAGTTGATCTGACCAAACGCAAAGATCGGCACCTCTCTGGGTAACACGTTTGAAATTGGCTTCAAGTAGACGTGTCCGCGTTGTACTGTGATTGCCATGGACTCATTGGACTTTAAGACTGTGATCAGAATTGTCTACAGACGAGAGAGAGAAAGAGCAGGATTCTTTTGTACGGCATGGCCTCTCTCCAACTATACTCCAACTCGCTGGTCCGTTGCTCAGGTCAACTGAACAATCCTTTAAACCTGTCGTATCAGGTTTCTGGTAGAATGATTTAGAAATCCACTGGATAAAGATTTGAGTAACAAACTCTGTATGATTATTTATATCTTTAAATTGAGTAAAGTTGGGTTGTGTGTATATACCGCGTGTGCCTTCACCAAGCCGCTGCCGTCAGCCCATTGCGCTGATTACAAATACAAACGTCCCGAGAGGCACCGTTGTAATCTGTACTAATATTTTTTTATATATAATGTTACCTCTTTTTCTGCCTTCCCCCACCGCATCTCTAGGAACATATTTAACTTACTGTTGTACACTGATCAGTAAAGTATTTGGTTGTCTTATTTATCACATTGTATTGACACGGCAGGTTTTAACAGATATATATATTTCGCTTTACTACCTTAATAACCCTTCACCCTACCATAGGTGCTCCTCTCTCTTCTTTATTCGTGTGAAAACATACATTTAAGGGGTTTAATTCTACCTCGACACTTCCTTTATCACTTGTTAAAGCTATAACCTGACACTTATTCATCTATCATTCTCTCTTCTCTGGTGTGTACAATTTCTGTCAAATGTTAAAATGTTATACTAAATGCTGTTTCTACGTGGTAGATACTTAGCTCCACTTTTATTCAGATTTTTTGATATTGTCATTATTTTTATATTGGTTAAATCATATGCCTTTCTGGTAGATATCAAGTATTGAAAACGAACAGTTGTATTATATTGATTGACTGATAATACTTGTATTGTTGTACGTTCAGGGATAAATCGTCACCTGTATGTATTAGTATCTTGTTTTAATGGACTTCCATGTTATTACCTCGGGTGTACTTTTAAGAGTTATGTCCCTTAGTTCTTGGTTGATTGGCTATGTGGTGTTAATAAGTCTGTTTGCTTGATCGACACTCAGACAAACTACGGATCCTTTGTATGTCCATTTAAGCCATCAGTGTCCGGATAGTGGCTACAGTGGTGACCTTCTAAAATAGGTTTGGTGGAAACAATGGAAGGAGCTCAATTTGATTAACGCCATGTACAGTGTGAGATTGACAAATACATAACATAATAACTGATATATATTTGATAGTTGATTATCTAAAAAATAAAATCAATATTCAAGTAAACAATCGCATTACAAACAATGTATCAATGTAACATAGTTCTCAACCAAGATGGGTGATACAAAATGTCATGGGTTTCTAGGTCACTATAAATGGTTGAAAGTTTGAAATACATTTGTATGAAAGGGAAAATATATGGTTTGTCGAAAACGCAGAAAGAGAAACGTATTAGCTCATTATCAATAAAATGTAGCAAACATAAGTCGGTTTGACTTAAATTGTTCTTGATTTCACTTTAAATTTGTGTAAAAGCAATGTCCACAGTTTTTTCCAATCTTTCAACAGACGTATACGATTTCTAATTGGACTAATCTTATACAGAAGCATGCAGTAACTCTAAAAATAGAATGCACACCAAAGGGAAACAAACAAGACGTAGGCCAAACTCCAAAGAGTTTTCACGGCGTCTTTTACCCTGTCGATGAATATTTATTACATGTTATCACAGTAAGAATTATTATTTTTCGGGAGTCTGTCATGCCAGACCAAGTCAACTCAACCAACGAGTAGGTCAAACTCAATTTAAATCTTTTTTATCTTTTCTGTTTTATCACAGTCACAGTTAGAGATCGTACACAGGTGAGGACCTGGTGCAGTAATACTTGAACCAGGCGAAAGACAACAGCAATGAGTAAATCAGACCGTATGAATTCATTAAATGGTTGGCTTTGCTTTGACCTGGACATGCCTCTGTCCAGCCCACTGTGTCCCCCGCCTCCAAGTTCTCTGCCTCCAAAAACAAAACAAGTGATTGAAAATATTCTAATAATGGACCCGCGTCCATTTTGCGTTGTCCTGTCATCACTTCCATTGCATCCTGCCAGGGTTTGGACGATCCCATCCTCAAAACATCACTGAAATAAATACAATATACATGAGCACTGCTTTAATTTCATGAATGTGACGATTTAAAACCCTTTTATCTCTCAATAAAAGTATATGAGCGTGTATTTGAAAAGCCAATTGATCTTGTTTAGCAGCATTTAGAGGCTGGGTTGATAACAAAATAAATAGGACTTTATGGATCTTCAACTTCTGAGTTTTATTCATGCGCAAGAATGAATAAAATCAGGAAGTTCAAAAATCCATAAAGTCTTACTAGTCTGGTGGCTAGGGCCAAACATTTTTGAGTTTTGCTTCACCACCCGACAAACATTTTGGAAATAGTTGTTTCTTATTGCAAATGGTCTGAATTTGTCAAAAATTCTTGTTAAAGAATTTCCTAAAGTTTGATACCTCAGCTGCATATGCAATGCATAGTTGCATTATCCAACTAATAATACCATACCTGAAGGAAATAAAGAGGATTTTGCAAGTTCTCTGAAAATCTGATATTTTCAAGGATATCACGCACGCGACACCCCAAACATCATTTCGGGAAACAAAAATTTTTGAAAAATTCAGATCAGGTTTTTTAAGAAACGACTGTTTCTGAAATGTTTGAGGGGGTGAAGCTAAAAGTGGTTTTAGAGGACTTTTGAGAAGTACCTTCCAGACTCTACTTATTATGTCGTCCCAAAGTAAGACATGTAATGTGAGGTGGTGTACGCGAAGATGAGTGTAATAGTGATGTACATCAGTGTTAGGAAGTTAAGTGAAACATTTACATTGTTTTCTGATTAATGAGTATCAGAGTTTTGTATTCCAATTTGAGCTTAGTAGGGTTGTTTCTTCGATTGGGGTTAAAATCGGACCGAAGGATATTTCACCAATATGAGGACAGTTATCCACTTTTTATTTTCCATTACATAAATGCCGTGGAAAAGCGACAGGACGGTTCGAAAATATATTAAAAAAAAATTAGACTGCCGGAGCCACATCGTGCTACTCCCTGGTCAGAGTATTTCAAACCTGTCAGGGGTACATGGAAGGAGGGTCAGAAAACCGACATGCCTACCACGGCCGTGGGCTCTGCACGCGGTTTACTTTATCAACACTTTACCAAAGGACTGATTTGCTTACATAAGTTGGAATAAGTTGAAAGGGTTGATCTGCTTTAAAAGGGCAGAAAGTTTGTTGTTATTTAGCATTGTACTGATTTTGGGGTAAATGGTTCCAATCGTCATAATGTTCGTTGGGGCATTTTGTCCATTACACTTGAAACTAACTTTCAGTGTAGTAATTTACAATAATGCTGTCAAATATGTATCTTTCAAAATCGTGAATAGTTTAATATATGTTAAGAAAACGAACTCACCAAATCTACAAATGTTTCACTGATGGTATATCTTCAGAGTTATCTCCCTTATCCTTATACATTACTTAACCCTATTCATGACCAATTCGCATTTCACTAAATGCTAATTTTAAAAGAGATTTCCTTAATTGTTTTCCTTTTATAAATTAATCATTTTAAATTCCGGATGAAATCAGTGCTAGACTGAAAATTCCTAGCCTTTAAGCTATGTATGCGTCTGGAAGCACACGCATATAGCTATCCTATACAGTTGAAAATATAACAGCAGTAGGAATTAAGTTCTCTGATGAAAATAATGACCGAAGTCCTGTGTAAAATTTGCGTATTTTTACGCCAAATGAAATTCGATAGGTTCGTTTACGTGTTTGTATAGTGTGCACACGGCGCCGTACTTGCTTGTGCGTGCAGTCTACTTGCAAAAACGTGGGCAAAAGTTGGGGATCCGTACGTGGTGAGTACCGCCGCCTCAGTACGGATTTGGGAACACGCAGACACGCCGTAGCACTTTTAGTGCAGGAGGAACTTTTGCCGCCTTCGAGCTGCGGTCGGGTTATGGATTCACCCGCAGTACGGGTGACGCCCGTGCACTCTACAGCCGATGAGTGCACAACGCACATCCTCCGTGAGTCGTTTAAATTTTTCCTACTGTCACTTGCTCTACGGACGGCGTACTTAGCAGGTGCATGCTGCGCAAGTTATTAGTGCGTGGTCCTACTCGGCACTTCCCAAGTTCAACCCTCCAATGAGCAAGCAGAACTCACGAGGTCGTTCTGTATATACCCCCTCCCCCTCCCACATCCGGCCGAAAAACTCACGTTCATCGCACTTGCACGCACTTACAATATGAGAGTGAGTATATCAGGACACCGTACGTGAGCAGCATGTGTAAGTACGATAACGTGGCAATCACATGAAGATCGTTCGTTTAAAGCATGTTATAAGCACTACAACTCACTTACCAAGTGCGTAAAGTACGATGCACGCAACCGCTCACGGCTAGGCGTGGAGTGAGAGTCACGTACTTGAACCTTGCGCCATAGTGCAAGTGGCGTGCGTTGACGTACTCACTCCCTGCTCTTGCCACTCCGTCGCCACGTTTTCAGAAAAATGTGGCGGCCGTGGCCTCCCCAAAAACCATTCGGACTTAAAACACGCACGGTGGGTTGTGACCGAGGCTTAACTGCGGTGATTTGAGGAAGCATCGGTTCTTGTCATCGTAGAAGCTGGGACGTGATTGGTTAAACTTCAGTTTAGGATGGAGCTGACAGTCAAAATTTTGGATCCAAACATGCAATGTTTTTGCGATCAACATCAACAAAATTGCACATTCGTTTTAATAATTAATTTTATCATATTTAAGATGACCGACCACTTTCATTATACATTATATCATATACTTGTTCGGATTACATGGATTATAACTGACGATCTAAAGATCATCATTCTTCATTAAACCTTTAATGTGTTCTTCCTGCATTTATACGAATAAATGTTATTGTTGTGTTGAAGATCTGCAACTGACAAGATCTTTTGATAAACGGTGTCGATTGGTTGATCAAGATTGGCCTATAACAGTACTGCTCCTCAAACTCGATAATTGCAAACTGCTGATTTTCGCAGAATAACAATGTAAAGAGTGTTAAAATGCTCAATAAAACTGTGACATTTCAGGAAGCGTCCAATGGTTGTCCAACACCATTTTCGTTATGATAATGCCCGAATAGCCAAGGCCGAAATACAGAGGAGCTAACATTTAGGTTCTATAGGGATCTGAGACAGACTTTGTTGGAACACAGGGAACTAGAACATACCCGAGCAGATCCCCGGCGTCTTCTGACTGGTAGATATCACACTCAAACAGCTTTCCTGTGTGATTCGCCGCTGTACAAAGAGCTTTGTGAAACTGGAACTGTATTATTGTGCTCACAAAATACCTACAATCAAGCATAATTTGAACATGATGAATATCACTCCATTTAGTACACACATTGAATCATGCTTGATTAATGAGTGAATAGCCAATACCATTACAATTACATTACCGTGCATTATGGAAAGGCATAGGCACTTGACTTATTGAGTAAGACGCACAATAAGTACACAGAAAGGCATATAGGCACTTGACTTGTGGAGCAAGTATACAATATGTTACCGAAAAAGACATATTCTATCAACAACAGCAGATAAAGCGTTACGTAAGGAACAAACAATGAAGAGTCCAAAACGCATCTCACCTGATGTAAGGTGTGTTAGCCGGAATATGGTATTTCGCGCCTGGGTCGAAATCATTTTCCGTCCTCTGGAGGGGTGGGGATACTCCTTGGTATTTACATCTATAAAATGAAAACAAATTGGGTAAAGAGAATCCGTCATTTTATCTGTTTAAATAAGAACAGTTGTTTTAACAGACATTATACACGCACTAAACAAAATTGGATGAACAGTTTTGGTATATCCTGCACGGAACGATTCAAAATTTAATGTGTTTGCGCTGCTTTTGATGTTTGCCTTCTTGCCGCGGAGAAGAACTTAACCTGCTGTAAAGATACATCAAATAACAATAATTATTGTTATTTGATGTATCATATCTTATGATGATAACAATGATTATTGTTATTTGATGTATCATATCTTATGATGATAATAATAATTATTGTTATTTGATTATCAAATCGTATGATGATAACAATAATTATTGTTATTCGATGTATCAAATCTTATGATGATAACAATAATTTTTGTTATTTGATGTATCATATCTTAAGATGATAACAATAATTATTGTTATTTGATGTATCATACCTTATAATGATAACAATAATTATTGTTATTTGGTGTATCATATCTTATAAGGATAACAATATTTATTGTTATCTGACGTATCATATCTTATGATGATAACAATAATTATTGTTGTTTGATGTATCATATCTTATGATGATAACAATAATTATTCTTATTTGATGTATCATATCTTATGATGATAACAATATTATTGTTATTTGATGTATCATATCTTATGATGATAACAATAATTATTGTTATTTGATATATCATATCTTATGATGATAACAATGATACTTGTTATTTGATGTATCATATATTATGATGATAACAAAAATTACTGTTATTTGATGTATCATATATTATGATGATAACAATACTTATTGTTATTTGATGTATCATATCTTACCGCAATTGCCACCATTTTTCATTATACTGAGATGCTGGCGTCTCGCCACTGAACACACTCCATCGCCATTGGTCGATTAAATAACCAAATGGAAGGAAAGCAATCTTGTCTAGAGCCATTGATAATAGAAAGTTCAATTCTGATTCTGAAACAAGTCATTGAAAACCAGTGTAACTCACCACGACTGAAAACCAGTGTAATTCCCCACGACTTTCTCGTCAATGAGTCAAATTAAATTAAAACCCAGTCACATCCACTAAACTACGACCTCCAACTATTTCATTTAAAGATATAAATAACAAATGAGCACACTTTCAATCCACAGGGGGCTCTATATTATGGTTAATCACTTAATCTTGTACCATATATTTTCCTTGTACACGAAGTCTTTGTACAACTGTGAATCTATCTGCATGTCCACATAGAGAGTCCACAGACTCAGCGAAAATCTATAAATTAATTCAGTTGTACATTTTGTTACCTTCGTCAGTCTGGTCACTGTCGAGAAGACCAATCGTCTTCAAGTGTTTAGGTGTGCTCACAGACAGCGCCAACACGTCTCCTATCGCCTCGTGGAATCCTAAAGTAACACAATGAAGTTAGAAGCATGGGTAGTGATGGGTTTCTGTACAGTGACATGTTTGAATTTAGACCTGCTGTGTTTGAGGGTTCACCTCGCACTAGAGGTTAATTAAGTCACGATGATAGGAAATAATAATTGGAAGTATCTCACGAGAAAGCGATAAAGCAAATTGTTGACTGGAGTAGATATATGTAAGTTAAATGAAGAACCGAATTTAGACGAACTTAGTATATGTTTGTGAAATCGCTTGTTGAAGAATTAATGATACACATTACGAATGATA
The DNA here is from genome assembly GCA_031763545.1 of Mopalia muscosa. Classification (NCBI taxonomy): domain Eukaryota; kingdom Metazoa; phylum Mollusca; class Polyplacophora; order Chitonida; family Mopaliidae; genus Mopalia; species Mopalia muscosa. Next base: position 2,208 of record JARFOD010091367.1, on the reverse strand, counting down.
TGTAGTACAGAGAGTTCATTGGTTCACATTTAAGGGTAGATTAGTAACCATTGTTTGGAACAGTTCTTCGCGGAGGATCTCGCCAGGGTATAGTCCAAATGGTTCTGATTCATTCAACTAACAGTTCCCGCTTCCTTCATCAGAAGAAAACATGTATTTTTCTTTCCCGCCGTTTGACACAATTTAATATAACAAATATGAGAATTAAAGCGTCCATCGGTATAATAACGATTTTCTCGTTTGGTAAATATTGGTATGCTAGGCACGACAACACAGAAGTCGTTGCACACAGAAACTAAGTCTAGGATTAACAACTGTGATGGCTTAGTGTTTTCATGGTATTAAGCATTCATTTTGTTCAGCTTATTATCCTGCAATGGCCAATGATGGTAATATGGTAATAGTTTACCTGTGGAAGCAGAGAGCTCAACACGATAGGTGAAATCCATTGGAAATCCCCCAGAGCACTAGTCTAGACACGGTCTTTTTTATACTTTAGGAAAACACCTTTTCAGTTTCCGAAGAATATTATACTGAATAAAATGATAGTTAAATTTCTCTATGTAGTAGACAAAACAGTCATTTAAATCTAGTTACTTAGGTTTTTTTTCAGATTCTTGTAGATACCGGTATTTAAAGTGTCGCACCTGGATTGGCCCCATCTCTGAATGGTATCGGTTGATCACTGTACTGTTGGTAATACTGTATATGCCCCATCTCGTGGTGTATTGTCACTAAATCCTGCATCGTAATATCTGTACACATTTTTATCCTATCAAAATAAGGGATGCCATTTGAAATCTACCAGACTATATACATAGGTTATTGCATTTTTGCCCCGATAAGTATGAATGTATTTCATATAAGATGTACGTCGGAGGGTTAAACGGGTTCTCTTGCTCAACTGTACGAATCCCTTTGTTCGTTTTAATAGTAAGCCGCAGTCTAGTAGAAAACAAATAAAAACACTCTTTATCCGAAACAGTGATCGTCACTGCAACTAAAAGCATGTTAAAATATTAAAACCAGCATTTAATCTTTATTAATTGCCACTGTGAACCTAACAGTGAAGAGCACATAATGAAAATGGAAATCAAAAGCCTACGATCTTAGTGAAAGGAACAATAATTGCCATGGTAAGAGGTTCCATAAAGCATAAGCTGTAAAACTTTTGACTATTATTATGTTTCTAAAACAAATCCTTGCCTGAAGTCTTTTCCATTGTAGAAGTCCCATGCTGAGGCATGGCACACCACCTCACGACCATCATCGGGGCGAACAAACATGGAATTGTTCCAGAATTCTTCCGTCATTTTTAATAGCCCAAGAGAGGTGAAAAACGACTCGGATAATTTAAACATTCGCATTGCTGTGAAGTTCTGTAATATAATCAGATATAACACTACATGGGAATGATTTAAGGCCAGATAACAAAAATATATACTAGTAACAAATCCAAGTCATAAGCCAACACTGAACTAAATAGAAACGGTCTGTTATCTCAGGTCACATTGTTCAGAATTTAATAAGTGATACACGGGCCACTAAATAATCAATATTATTAAATACCCTGCGTCATTTGTTACCGGTAAGTTAAAAACTCGTCACGTGACATTAGAAAACATGGTGTGAAACGTGAGATATGGAATTTAGTTTGCTCTCCATTAAAATGTTCTTTTCTTAGCTCACGCGAACGTCATCTTTAGTAATGCAGACGCCAAACCCATCACGTCAAAATGTTGTTCAGTAAGGACTTATCGAAATCAATCACATTATGGTTAGAATATTTCGTAAGAGAATCGATTCTTATTAGAGAAGCGGGCGTTACATCAGATCGGTGATCTATATTTCTATCAACTTTCCACTAAGGTTACTGCTGGACATGTGTCATACGGCAGAGTAAGGTGGATGATTTATAAAGCAAAACATTTGTGTATCTTTATATTTCGATAGAGTGTTTTACAATATACAGCAATCGTCACATCGTAAAACATGTGGAGCTGTATAAGAGTAATTATTATGATTATCTATTTTAAAAACAAGTACTTCAAGCTTGTTTTTGTAGCTACCGGTCCTATTTAATTATCACTGATCTAACAGATAACAGTCAGGTTGAGTCTAAGGTCTAAATATCTATAGAAGTAAGCCCTGATAAAACTGTTGGTGAAAACATATTAATGTGTAATTGAAACGAAAAGTAATGTATAC
>JARFOD010091356.1:0-17755 GCA_031763545.1 Mopalia muscosa | reverse complement strand
AACAATAAGTTCGGGGTCAGAGAAACTACTAGAAAAAATGGAAGTAAACAAGCAGAGACACACAGTGAAAAGTAGGCCACTATAGCTTTCTAGAAAATTCAGTATGAAAACAAGTCATTGACCTGTGTTGTCATATTGCAACATTGTTTCTCTATAAGATACATTAATCTATTCATAGCCTAGGACTTAAAATCACATCTTGAAATTTACTGTGTAATGCTCTCTATTTAATTGAGCTCTATAATACAGTTTATTAGTTAATAAACATGGATTATGACAATTTCCTAATGTCTCTAAACTGGGAATAACCGCGAGTCAAAGGCTGATATCGCCAAATCATCGATATCAAAAGAACGTACCCGGGATTTTGCGTCGTTACTCTCCTTGTGTCGAAAAGTTGTGAATTCGGGCTTTGTATACTGTAATGTCGGTCCAGCAGCAAACTTCAAACACATGAGCCTTGTGTTTGTACAAAATATTGTCCGGGCGGATGCAATTCTTGCACCACTTTCAAACGTCATCCAGGGAATGGAACAAATTACCTACTCGAGTTATTGAATAAGCATCACATTTTCAAATCAAGATTAAATTTATACTTACTTCCATTCATCACACTGTGATAACTCCATATTCACCCGTGCCTCATGGCATTTAATTAAAAATTGCCAATACTAAAATCTTGCCCCCATGTATTTTACAGATCATAAACAGCATCAATAAGTAATTTAAATTACATCTCAACAAATTATAGACATTACATTTTCTGATCCAACACGCCCTATTTAAGCTTTATTCCCACCGTGCCATTTATGGGTTCTGATATTATGCTTTGTCTATATATAATGGTGAATAAATATCAAATCAGAAATCAAATCATATCGCGCTGCGCATTATGGGTAAACAAATCCGAAATTGCTGACTGAGAACAAATATTTGGGACATGCAACTTTAGACGGGATTTAATAACCTCCACAAGTCGAGTCAGGAGTAGAACCTATTGGGATACATGCATTGTAGCAAACCTCGACAGGGTAAGCGAAGTAGTAGGCTGGTTTGGGTGGATGGGGGCGGTGGAATCCAACCCACAAAAGGATTGCCATGGTGGACCTTACGCCTTCTGGATATTTCCTGTTACAGTCAAATTTTCCTGGTTAACTATCTAAAATTTGTCACCTGTCATTTATACTTTTCATTTTTTTGCATATACCTAAGGAGCCCGCGGCCGTGGTAAGTTGTAACGTGTGCGCTCCCAAAACTGAACGTGCTTCGATTTTCCGTTCACCGGATCGAGTCAGCCTGTCGACCATCAGGTATATGAGCGAGTCACATGTTGTGAATCCGGTAATCACAGGGGTGGTTTTTACGAGGTTTCCTCTCGGTTTCCCACCGTTATAAGGCTGTGTAAAGTTTGAAGTGGACAATCCGTCGTCATATAAGTGGAATACCCTTGAGTACGACTTTAAATACCAATCAAACAAACAAACATATACCTGAGGATCAACACGCGGACTCGATCTCTTTGAAGTTCAAAAAATAATATAGCGGGATTATTAGTAATGACATCAATCTGAAGTACAGGGAAATACATCTTCGAGGTCGCAGATAACGAACTCCGAAACGTAAAACACGCTGCCTATATATTTCTCAAAAGCAATCACACTGACACAATGATGTAAAATCGATGAATCATCTTATATTCTAGAGACAAGTTTCTTAATAAACCTTAATCTCGAGTTGTCTTATGGGTAACCTACAAACATCTCCAGAGAAGGTAATGACCATTAATATGGTGTATAAAGTTTTGTTAAAAATGTAGCCAACAATATATTCGGTATGGGTCAGGGCATATTCTCTAGCCAATAGTTTTATTCTGAGCTACTCTGTATTACAATCCGGCTTTACAGAATGGTCACATATAAATAGAATTACAGCTACGCCCCTTGGCAGAGAAATTGATCAAGTTTCCAGTTAAAGCGCTGATACCATATATGTGGCAAATGTAAAACTCAAGTTTTGATAATTTGTTTAACTTTGTAAAGCACTATTGATGCATGCACGGAGAATTAGTGTCTGTTGGGGTGGTCCTTTAGATTTTTGTTTCTCTTGTATGCTATAACGGGTCTTTGTGAGAGAGATATATTATAGACATATAATCACACTTAAGGGTCTAAAAAAAAGTTAAAAACAATAGATTAGAGACAAAAATTGCAACTAAACCTATATACCAACACAATTTTCCGCAATTAGCACGATATAATTTTTCATAGCGAAGTTTTGGCGTGCGGATGACAAACCCCAGCTGTGACCAGAAATAAAGCGGTTATCTACAACTGAAAACGACAACATACCCTGACCCATTTACACGCAATTTTATACACACAAACAATGGCGTGGAATGTTGTCGCTCGTGTCGAGCCGGCCCTTGTTTACAGGCGTCTCACCTGTAACATGAGATAACAATGTGCGGTTTGTGTTCGAGGAAAGCGAGCGGAGCATGGTCTTTGTATAGCCGAGTTAATCAATCGGAGTCAGGCGAGATATCCTATGTATGACGAGAGCAAGGCTCTCTGAAAGCATTGTGGACATATTTCCCGCCCGATTTTGGCGTTATAGGTGAATTTCATCTTCTCTAGCCAAGAGTTTTATTCCAAGCTACGCTGCATAACAACTCTTGGCCAATTTGTCACATTTAAAAAGAAGTAGAGCTGCGCACGCCGATGGATAAAATGATCAAGTTTCGAGTTAAAGCGCTGATAAAATAATAATGTTAAATGCTATTCTCTAATTTTGAAAAAAAAATTAACGTTTTAAGGGCAATTGGCTATTGGCGTATGTATGGAGAGTTGGTGTTTGTTGGGGCGGGTCCAATACGTTCATTGAGTTGGTTAAATACCCCCGAACATATCACTTTTTCGACAACACTTCACCCATTTTCATTATAGACTATCGCTGTCAAATCAATCGCTTGGAAGCCGAGTCCGATTATATGTGAATTATCCCCATCGTTATATCTCGCCTGTCTTCGGCCGGAGAATGTAGACGGGTAAATGACTTGCTGACATAAACTTAGTTTTGTTGTTAATCGTGGTATTGTTTCTCAATATAAGTCATTTTAAGTCAATTTTACGTAGAATGTGAAAGTTTATTTTTAAATTATTAGTAGCAATTAGTAGTTTTGAGTGGCTTTAAAATTCCTCGACACTGTCTTGATTTGGATATGTCATTCTATCTTTGCAAATTGAGATATTATGTCCAGTATTTATCTGCATAGAAAAAGTTCTTCGGAATTCTGTTTCCATGCGCTTTTAAGACGGAAACTCCAGAGAAGATGTATTATTGGATTACGGATTTTAAAGCCATTTTCAACCCATGAAGATAATATGCTTCGGCTTAAGACGTCTTGCTTTTCCGTGTTAGTTAAATACGTGATATTTTTCACTTGTTTCTTAGCTGGCCTGTTTATTTCTGCCTTTTGTAAAAAAAAAAAAAGCTTTCCTTAAGCGGCTCTTAAAAATTGATATGTTGCTACAGTTTATTTTAAATGCTTGTTTTTACTTATTTACTTATGTATTTAAATTTTTTACTACAGGTTATATATACAGTATTTTTCTTGGAAACCTTTCTTGGATAGAGTTACTACTTTTTTACCAAGAACTGTGCTATCTTACCCACATGCGCATTGAGTTCATTTTTTGAAGAACTGCGCTATACAAATGCTATTTATTATTATTATTATCTGGTGGCTTTTGAGAGAATAAAGAATTGAATTGAATTGAGGTAAACAGTTGCGACAAAACCGGGCGCAATTAAAACAAATAAAGTTTCCCTGGTTTATTCTTCGCTAGAAAATAACAAATGCTTTGCGAAAAGGGTGGATGTGCTTCTGATCAAATTGTACTTTTTTGGCAAATGTATTGCTCTGAATACAGGCCGTGAGGGGAAATCTGTAATTGAGATCTTGGATGCTTTTATTGCACATATCTACAAAAAGATTTCCACTGGCCCTTTTATTTTACATAAGTGAAACGCATTTCCACATATGTTGAATTATTATTTATTTAACATATTTTGAATTCTTGTACACATTCTTTTCAACATAAATAATTAATTTAACATATGTGAAATTTTTATATGTAAAATTATTTTCCACATATGCGAAATTATTTTTCGCATATGTAAATTAAAGTCAATTATTTGTGTTTTACGCCGTGCTAAAGAGTATTTCACTGCATTGAAGTATTATTATACCAACAATAATAGACACTAGCACATCCATTACATGTTAAATGTTTTAATAGTGTTCAAAAATGAATCTTCCTGCTATAATAACTTAAGACAGGATTGCTACTTTCCAGACAACGTCCCTTAGCCAGAGGATCAAGCTAAACTACTCACAAAAAGTTCAGGATCACTATGAGAAAACAGGTGAGTGAATTTCGATACGTACCCACTTTAATGAAATGTACACACCAAACTATTGCTCGAAATTGAACGCAGTTTTGTGTCGTTCTCCATAAGCCATTGAATTAAATGTTTGCAAAACTTCAACGCATTGACTTCTTTCTTCTGAAAGTTATGACTTTGGGTGCAAGTGATCCTGAACTCTTTGTGAGTAGTTTACATATGACGTATGAAAGTAACTATATATTTATGTTAAATCGGGTCTCATCTATCTGTATACATTCATTTCATAAACCCTTGTCGGTTTGAGCAAAAAGCCAGTTCCAGAGAAGTGTCGACAAAATAGTTAATAGTTCAGGGTTTTAGATTTGCTTGTTTATGTTTCTTGTATCGAGTCCTTGTGGATAACTATTTCAACTATAGTCGCTCTAACAGATTTTACTTCCTATTTAAACAGCTCGCGGAATTAAAATAATTGATTTTCTTACCATTTTCAATATTTTGAGATTATTGTCTTTCATGAAACCCGCTGTAATGATGCAGTGCTTTTCCGTACAGTTACACAAGGCATTCAATACTTCTCCTGAACAGTCATTACATACATATAGTGTACAAAAAGACTTGCGTATTTGTGGTTTAAAGGGAAAAATTTCATGACAGTTTAAAATTTTGCAACACTTGGATGTCCACTATGGGCGGGCGAATTAACAGATAATCCGATTTATTGTTCTCGACAAATTAATTATTGATATTGATAAATGAATTATCGAGGTCGGCAACTCTAATCGATAAATTGTACAGTAATAATAACTAGTGGGCTATCTTGGTGTAGCGGTTCAAAAACTGAGTTTGTTTTGCAGGGTTTTTATAATACTAATTGCTTAATATCTCGTTTGTTTATATGCAAAATTGTGTTCCGGCAAAGAGGAATTCTGTCTCCCCTCTTGTTTTTCAATATACAAGAATGAAGTTAAGAGAATCTTAAGAATCTTTATAAAACATTTTTTTAACATATGCTGATAATACGGTTATTTCGTATGAAACTGTTTTGGTTTGAACTTAATATACAGAAATCATTGGGGTATTTAAAGATTTCATGCTGAAATGTATAAAAAATAATATCGAAAAAGCCAACAAGGCATCTGGTTCGGTACAAAGGGAATTTGAAATGTATGTTTGGGGTTTGATTGGATATATATAAGTGGTTGGCCAAATTTTCATGCCGGTTTTGTTTTATGGTAGTTAAAATGCGCAGATTATTGACGGCTTTGAATGCAAAATTTTAAAACAAATCTTGCAGTCGTCAACTCTTAGTTATATCATACTTGGTTATTTTATAGGTAGATATCAAGGAAGTATACTGTGCAGATGAGCATGATAAAATTGTGGATAACAGTTGACACATGTTCTACAAATAGATGTGTATGTGTTATACCAGAATTTGAATTCTGAGGAATTAACTGCGTGTATGCGGTTCCAGAGAAGGAATTTTGAGTGAAACAGATTAAGGAAATATGCTATTAATTCTGTTTAATATCCAAAAGTTTTTATACATTTCAAGTCGGACAAAATAGAAGGATAGTCAGCCGGAGTCTAGATAGCGTACATTCACTACCTCTCTGATAGGAGAGTGACACAGCTCCCAAAGATGATAGCAACGAATAATTTTTGTGTCTTTTTAGAAAGTGAAGATTAACAGTATTTTCGTATTACACTTTCTTAGTTAGAACATATACCTGTTCAGAAAATTTTGTAGGTTGAAACCCATCCGGGAATCGAACCAAAAACCCTCAGAGTTAGGCACCGAATCGCCAGCAGTAAATGCAGGCTACCTAGACCACTCGGCCACCCGACCTTCTACAAAAATAGAAGGTTAGTCAGCCGGAATGTACATTAATTAGAATCGATGAATCATCTTTTGTTCTAGATACATTCCCATAGGCACTTTTCTAGTTGTGTTGTGGTTGACCTACATACATCTGGAGAGAAGGTAATGACCATTAATATGGTATATAAAGTATTGTTAAAGATGTAGCCAACAGGATATTTGGCTTGGCTTAAGAATAAATCCGGCTACAAATTAACTTTTCAGAGATATGAAGTTTAACGATTGAATATGTCTATTAAAGAGAATACGTGTAAGTGTATGATTCATCCAATTGAGTGTTCCCCTTAGCCCATTTCAGCCAGTGTAGGCCAGTTTCAAAAAGCAGAGGAATAATATGGATTTATTCGAAAACAGCATGAATTGGAAGTCCTTCTGAATGAATACCACTGGTATCCGGTGTCAAACAAGGTGTGCTGGTTGGTCCATGTTATGTTCATTTACAAAAATCCCTATGTGTACTCTGTCATCTTTTAATATACAATCGCTCTGTGTTGCACTCTCCATGGACACCAAGGTTTACCAGATCCAATTCTTGTTTTATGTCATTCGTATGTGCAAAAAAATATGAAGAGTTTGTTTTTATTTTATATAGCTTTAGCTACTTCCTACTTTTGTTAAACCTGGCTATAATTGACTCGTGGCAAAATTAGTGTACGGTTGATAATAATGGGGAAATTACATGAGTTATTACATGGGGACGATCTTCCTATTTAACCATGATGCGAAATGGGCGTGATCGACAAGTTAAGAATGGCATTGAGGGGTTAAAAGAAACCGAGGTATAATCTTCTCATAAAATCCCGGAAAGACTTTACAGCTGGCGTTGTGTGCAGTGCAAATTAGGGTCAGAATCAATATACGCTTTGACTGGATCATAAAGCACCGGAAATGCGTCAAACTATTCAATGAAACCCGAGGATAAAGCAACGGGACAGCTAATTAGTTTATAGAATAGTTTCGTGCTCATTGCTTTTCGTTTTGCTTATGAGCACGGTTTGAGTTAATTTTATCGATTTTTCGATCAGTAATTATATAAATCTCTTAGAAAAAGACGCAAGCATCAACTGATGAAAAAACCTATTAGGGCAATCATCTTACCGAGACAAGGCGGAAAAAAACATATGGTCGTATCAAGCCTCCCTTTAATTCCTACCTTGTTTTCAAGGACGGGAGTTAACTGGGATGTACACTTTACGAGTAACTTATCTTTACCCCATATACTCGGATTGGAGCTTTCATAAGAAAAATAAAAGGCGGTATAGACATGCACATGATAGCAAGTTAACTATTGACGTAAAGCAAAAATGTAACGTAAAAAACAGAAGGTGATGGGAGTATAACTCCACATCCCTGTGGCAGTGTGATAGTTTTCAGAAATATATTAGCTGTGTATAAACTTGGTATCTTTATATGGAATAATATTGCATTTGTTGTCTACCGCTCTTTCGATTTATATCGATTTATTTGTCGACAAAATGACTGAAATCATTCAGTGTGTTGTGGCTGTGTTTGGAACTGAATTGTCTTCAAGTGCCAGAATGACGCTGGAAAATCAGCAATAATCAGACCTTTTCCCAAGGAAAGAGTCAAAATATTCAAGTCCAGACTTACACCTTTTCACATAGTGAAATATCACTTACATCTTTTCGCATTTGCCACTGGCTGCGAAAAAGTGTCAACCATTGCATTGGACTATTGAGAAAGCAGACAGACAGTCAGACAGTTTTTTTTATTAATCGCATCTATACCACGCAATGTTTCAAAGCTAAATAAATGTGGGCGGTAGAGATATACATCGTGCACAGCAAACATCTTATAGATATAGAACAATATGTCAATACTTGTAGCTTTCTTTTGCGTGCGCACGGATATTTAAAAGTCTAAGCGAAGAGCAAACAGAAACTTTCAACATAACGATTTTCTCCATCAGACGAAAACCAGCATTTTATCTACACTGAATGTAAGCAAACGTTGTCAATTCTTTTATTGGGATGTTTACGACCATCGTTGTGTAAATCATAATATATAGTTCAAACAGCATATTGTCTTGTTTAAATGGCAGTCTCCCAGGTAATGACTTACGGTGTCGCACGTTCAGGATTCAATGCCCCGATACATCGCATCAATTAGATGTCTGGGGCGTTAGAGATAAACATCGTGCTCAGCAAACATCATATTCAGGTACAGGACAATATGTCAATATTTGTAGCTTTCTCGCGGATATTCAAAAGTCTACGCGAAGAGTAAACAGAAACTTCCAACGAGCTGTCTCTCATCCCATACATTCTACCTAACTATATCATATATTGCGTATTTGCTACTTACTTATATTTTGATTTGGATAGTCCATTCATTGAGATGAAATGGGTTCATTTTACGTTGTTGATGGTTAAACGCATTCTAAAATGTAATCAATTCTACTTCCTACGTCGAGACATTGACTCTAAGATACAACCCGGGCCATTTTGTTTTGCACTTATTTTTTTGTTGGTCTATGGCTGATAGGTCGCCCCAAATATTGGGGGGAATTAATGCGTGATGGCCTGGCATAGTGTACGATTGGATTAAACGGTATTAATGTTGACATTAAAACTAAAAAGATGTAATGCCCCGAAGGTTTCCTTAAGTAAAATTGAGTCGATATCAACGTTAAGCATTTCGACTAAATCTCTAAATCTGTCCATTTCAATTTTTTGCAAATTTAATGTTTAAAATTGAAGTTTAAAAGATTTACTTTTCAATATTTATTCCAGTGGCTAAGCCATACATCGAACTTTCCAGCTTTATTGGTAAAGTATAAGACAAACTTCTGATTAAGGAAAGCATTTGGCCATAAAAGTGATTGTAAAAACGGCAAAACGGCTTCAATCGAACTGTGTGTACAGATTAGCGCTATGGACGTCCAAGCAGATGTCTTTGCTTGTAATCGATACACCAACCACGTTTTCTGGATGCGCCTGTTGTATAAATAAAACCTTTAATTTATTACATCTCTGTATTACGGAAACATTCACCGGATGTTCAGTGAGAATGAATCTTCGTATAGTCTCTAACATTTATGATAATCTTTGTCTTTTGATCTAATATTTATCTTTTAATCGCATTTTACCATTTTATCTCCTATTTTAATGGTACTAATGTGTATATATGTATCTGTATGTGCTTGTCACAAACATTGTCTTCATGTAAGTGTCACTGCTGCTACGTTTTTGTCTTGTAAAGAATGTGATAGTGACATTTTAATTTTTGATTTATTTTCTTTAATCTTGTCTTATTTCTTACTTATGTGTCTATACTCAGTTAATCGAACTTTTTCCCCCAGTTTTTTGTTTGTCTCCGTTTGTCGAAACAAAAGCACATCAGTGCTTATGTTAATTGTAAACAGTATTCGACGTCAAATAAAATTTATTGCATCTTGTATTTTGTATAACGTTTTTGTTCCTCAAAGGTAATTCGCCGCATATAACAACTGTATTACCTGGGCAATGGTATTCGCTCAGAACGTATTGCCTACCTTTGTAGTTAATCCACATCGGATATATGGAAACTAGTTTAAATCCTAATCCAAGACAAAACTTAATAGGAAAAACACATGATAAATGTACGTCTTTTATTGTGTTGGCAATACATAATGTCACCTTTAAGTTGTAGGTTAACTCTCGTTTTTATCTTAACTACTTTGTGTTAGATTTATCTCAGTGATCCATTGCTTTTCCAGACAATTTACGTCATAATAAGGTTCTTTAGATTCTCTCTTTATTCTATACCATGACCTACCTTTGTCAAAATATTAGCCGTCCATTAACTTGACATCTATCTATGTTATTCCTGGAAATATCAGACTAACACAATCCTGATTGATTTAGATAAAAACGTCTTTTTAACGGTATTATGATTCATATTAAAAAACTATTATTTTATGGCTAGACACATTCATGCTGCTGTCTTCATACCGATGTTAAGACTGACTGACAAACAAATATAATGCCAGGGCATATACTAATAACAGAGGCATATCAACTGATACTATAAAACGTCGCATTTGATGTCAATGGCATTAAGGTAATTTCAATAGAACTTCTCACGGCTAACGCCCCCCTTGCGTACAGGGTAAGATTTTGTTTGGTTGGGGTTAAACGTCGTACTCAAGGGTATTTCACTTACATGACGACGTGCCAGCCTAATGGATGAAGAAAACCCCCACTGGCAACATAGACAAGACGGGACAAACACAAGACAACAAGAAGACACAATACAGACACCACAAACAGATCGGCTTTCTGTTCCCCTTTAGCTCTGAGAGCATTATAAGGCAACAGGAAACTCCCTCCGCCTCCGATCAGTGTTAGAAGTTTAAATGTCACTATAACAGTGAACTGAACAACACGGTCTCAGTTATTATTATTACGACATCGATATAAATAATACAACGCCAAGTTTCGTCTAATGCCACGTGGCGTTATTTCAGCCAATCGGATGGAGAAAGATTTTTTTTTAATATCGGAAGTGACGTCAGAGTTCACAAGCACAGCGACTTTGCATAATGATATGTAATCGGTTTTTTACAAACTTGATTATACATTTAAAATGAAAGGTAAATATGATCATCCGCCTTTCTATAGTTGCTTAAAGCGATACCCCGGGCTGAAATATCCTGTATATCACTTGAAAGGTTACCATTAATTATACTTAAATATGGCATCGACTTATCGTTTCTTCATTTTATCAAATACCCCTAGTGTTACGACCTCTGGCGGCTGACATTTCGGGAGCGGCCGCCTTTTACATGACGTCACGCGACTAACACTCTTCTGTGTTAGGTTAATAACATGTGTGAACCAATGACCTATTTGTCAAATGTCAAAGATTTAAACAGTCGAGTCTACAGGTCTCGTGACGTAGGCGATATTTGATTAGTCCATATTTGTAGAGCTCTTCCGTTTAATTATAAAAGTACCGAGACATGGCTGCGCGGATAAATTTGACTGTAGTTTGTGCATTACACATTGCTTAAGGTCCAATTATAAAATTAATATAGCACGATTAGAAAATTAGAGAGCATAATTGAACACAAAAAATGATGCTCGTTTTACCTATATGAATTTTATTGCAGCCCGGAGTATCGCTTCAACACATGAACCATATCCGCTTGAGAAAAATGTCACTGCAAACATGTATAGAGAAAATATATGTATATTAGTTGAGTTTTTAAGAAGAAGTACGCATCACAGATGGACAGTTGGTTAGTTTTTTACGCCTGGATATCGACGTACTCTTTCATTAACACTTTATTATAGGATTGATGTATACAGCACTGAGCCTTTTCTGGACGTAATTTCATTGAAAAACTTTTCGAAGTTGTCAAAATCTTATTCGCAATGAAGAATTGTATGGATTACTATCTATCTTCGTTTAGGTGATGTTTTTCCGCAGTGTCTAGCAGCTAGCGAGTTGTTTGCTTGATTGGAGTTTAACACCGATGAGCGGTTGAAGGGAGATTCTTGTTGCTCCTGGTGCTCTCAAGGATAATGGGCAATACGACCTTGATCTGTTGAAGAGTCGTGTTATGCGTCCTTTAATTATCCTGTCTTGCCTTTGCATGTTGCCAGTGACGTCGAAATATTAAATAACGATAGGCCTACGGTGTTCTTTAACCCAACGGTTTCAAGATTGCCAATTGTTTGTTTAAGTTCTTTTATTATAAGTAGGTAATGTCGAAATTTTTATTTTAAAAAGTTAGGTTTAAAAATCAAATTTTGTATTGCAGTGAGCATCTACAATGTGTTGGTAAATAATGGGATAAATACGGCAGAATATGCTCCCCAGATTGGGTTTTGGGTCATATGTTTATGAACGCATTAGTTGATGTTTATTACACCGAACTATCTGACTGCTCATTATGTCTTTCAAAATATCGCCCGCGGCCGTGGCTCAGTGGTAGCGAGTGCGCTTCCTAAACTGAACCTGCTTCGATTTATCGTTCACGGGATGTTGTCCGCCTGTCGACCATCAGGTATATGAGGAAGTCACATGTTGTGGCTCTGGCAATTGTGGGGTGGTATACGAGTTTTTCACCGTATTAAGGCTGTACGCGAGTAAAAACCAGCCAACCAAACAAACAAACAATCTTTTTTAAATAGGCGTAACCACATGTTGATAGATCACGTGTATGGACTGAATTGGTAGTCAGTCTTCAAATGTGTATCTGCATGATACACTTCGGATCTTGTAAGATTTTACCTACAATGTTACTTATTGTTACTTATTGTTACTTATTGTTACAATGTTCTCTCAAATGTTCTTTTTTTATTCTAGATACTTCAAATTTGAGCGTCAAACAACAGTCTCGTTTTTCCTTTTTTTTTTCTCTCTCTCTCTCTCTTTTTTTAAATTTTGTCTATTTTTTTTTTATCAAACTCTACTAAGTAAACTTAATTGGTGTTATAGAAATTTCATTCCATGAAATACGTAACCAAATTTGAGCTGTATACATTTTTCTATCGAGATTAAGTCAATTTCAAATATCAGCTTCAGAGCTAACATTAGAAATCTCTAGAAAGAATTGTTTCTTTCTCTTTGACAAGCCACATATACCTGGTGCTTGTTATAATAATGCATGCCAACGTATTGTATGCTGTCCAGCCTGGATAAAAGCAGTTATTGAAATTACTGCCCCATGTACATCAATACGTTATGAAACATGAAGTAGGCCTACGGTGTTAAAGACGCATAAACAAACTGCATCCAAAGCAACTGTACCTTGGTCGGTCAACAACACCGAATGAGCGAATTCTCATGGATGACGGGCAAATATGTGCTTCGATACAAATCGATCAGATATGAGGTAATTCCCAACGTTAACTAGACACTTCTACAAACACACACAAAAAAACGTTTATTTATCGTAGATTACGTGAGCATCAATATAATTTCTCTGTGCCATTCTGTATAATCAAATAATCCTACGCTGACTAAGATACAATTACAACAGCGGATAGTACATCAAGACACACGACCAAACTCATTTTCGGTTAGCTTCTGAATGTGGTTGATTGGTGTTTTACATCGTGCTTGATGGTATTTCTAAACAATGACGCCGGTAATGGTAAAGCGTTCAATCACGTCCATCTTGTTTCTACATATATTGAATTGTTTTTCGCATAAGTAAAATACATTACTCTCTTTTACATATGTGAAAAACATTATTTTCTTTATATGTTCAAATCTGTATAACCTATATGAAATTCTTTTTCACAATAATGTGAAATAAATTAATTATTTTACATTTATTGAAAAGAATACCGACATGATAAAAATAGTTCAGCATATTTGGAAAACAATTGGACATATGTAAAATGAACGTTTATTTTTTGCACATGAAATAAAATCATCCAAGCCAACAATTACACAATTCCTTCATGTAAAGAATTTCACATTAATAAACTAATTCGACATTGTAGTAAAAGTAGAAGTGTTAAAACGGGTTGCCATTATTCGAACAATAATTGACACTAGGACAACAGTAAAAGGCGATTTTTTGTTACTGTTGGAAAGTTGATCTTTATCCGTTCTATGAAAAAAAAACAGCATTGCTACTCTTCAAACAAACTGCCCGAAGCCCGATGGTTGCTTTTGAATCTGAGTTTGAATATATATGCATACCATCTGGCGAGATCTGTTAAAATTGGATATTTGGCGTTACATGAAATAAAGACATTTTAAAAATGTGCTAGAAAGGGAGTGTCGGAAAAGTGGCAAGCGAGGTAATTTTATCCTTGCAAAGTGGTCCTCTGACGTCAGAACATTCGTACAGTGGAACTTTTACATGACGTCACACACACCTGTGCATTGAGACGTTACTTAAATGCCCATGAATCTCGACCGTTTTGACGTCAGAGGACTGTATGACATGCCACCTTTTTGACATTATGGGACTCCCATTGTTTACCCTGTTGTCATAGAAGCCAATAGGGCCTTTAAGATATGTCATGCGATATTTCACTATATTCCCTCCACTTCCGATGACAGTGTCAATTCGTTCCAGTTCCAGCTTTAATGGAAAGTTTGAAATGATGCCAGTTCTTTCTTCCAGTCTTTCATCTGTATTAGCTACGCAAAATATGGCTAAAAAAGATTGGTGTTCGAAACAGCGACTAAGTAGAAAAAGATACCTACTGGCTCCTAAAGTTAGCTTTATAAATAGAGCCTTCATACACGTAATGTATGTGGAAAGGCGCATTCTCACAATACGATTTGTAGTTACGACATAAGGGGATTCCCCTTATTTGCAGCAATTTGATTGGGCGATAAGAAAGTTCGAAACCGTCGACCAGTCAAAACTCCGCAAATAACGGAAATCCCCTGAAATCGTTACTACAAATCGTTCCATGAGAATGCGCCTTTAGGTTAACAGGCCCTATGGTATTTCCTTTGCCGAACTTGCTTGTGTGCTGTTAAGTAGAAAAGGCATTTTCCTCTGATCGAAACGATAACGAAACGACTTTTCATAGTGAATGAGTTAGTGAAGGTCCGCGCGAAGTTGGACAATTTGACCTGGTCGAATCGACAGCGCTCTTTTGTACTCAACTGGAGTGATGTAGACGGATCGTTCACTAGAGAGAGAATGGTGTGATTACTAGTTATAGAATCGATATGTTGGAAAGTGAATATTTATGTCAATGTTAATC
Organism: Mopalia muscosa; assembly: GCA_031763545.1. Classification (NCBI taxonomy): domain Eukaryota; kingdom Metazoa; phylum Mollusca; class Polyplacophora; order Chitonida; family Mopaliidae; genus Mopalia; species Mopalia muscosa. Next base: position 2,779 of record JARFOD010091356.1, on the reverse strand, counting down.
GGGATTTGACTAGTAATTGATTTTTGTATAGGTTATAACTAAATACAATGAACTTGGAATTATGACGTCTTAGCACAACGATGTACAATAATCGATATAACGATCTTGACAAAATTGAAAAGAATCATATTCTGACTGTCGAAGTCCTGTTTTCGTGTGAATAAGGCATGTGTTAAAGTTTTTCTTGACTTTCGGGTACATCATCGAAACTCGTAAAGTCACCGCTGTAATCGTTTGTTTGTGTTGTATGCATTTATTTAAATATTCGATACGTTTACCTACATCAGATGGAAGTTTGGCCTTAAAGATGCCTGTTCATTACAAATAAGCAGCTCTCTGGCGGTAGTTTGTGATTGCCAGTTCACGCACCTGACAGCATAGTCCTATAATTAATTGATAATTTACTCTCTGCAAAAATAAACAAATAGAGAGACCAAACCAAACACAAAATCATACCTGTTTCTATTCGTGACTTGTCGATTTGATTGGAGGTTTCTACAAATACCACTTCACGCATCTGACAGAATATAATCAATTGATGAACAGACACCTTTAAATGTCCACAGTTTTCAAAAGCAATGTAAAGGATTTATTGTCGGTTGATATGGTAAATATATTTGTCGAGATCCAGGAAATAATAAAAAGATCGTTTCTGCTAATCTAAAACAAGGTTAAAGTTTATGTCTTTAATGTATTGGTTCCACTGTCGGTCACATTTGTGTTATTCAAGAGCTTTGATTTATTTATTCGGCACTGCTCCGTTTGTCTTCTCTTTCACCATTTCAACCGAGACCAAGGCTATACCGTGTAAGTTGATACGGTAGAATCACGATCCCCGTGGAAGTAAATAAGCATCTAAAGTACTAAGTTTATACATAAATAATGTGATGTTTTGTAAAAGTTAGCTTATATTCTATGCGATGTATCAATAAAAAAAGGTAGAGATCATGCGGTTAGAATAAAAAGCCTATATCTCATATCGACCACAATCCACCCGCTATATTGAAAAAATCGACGAAGGCAGTACAGTATAGAATGAATCGGATAAGCTGAAGCGTGCCATCGTTGTCATGCTATTATTTAGTAACAATTGGATTGTTGGTCCCGAGCTTTGTTGCTAACCGAGCAGATTCGATCGGCGGAAAAGCTGAAGACCTCTGTCTCGAAGCGTGCCAGGGAATGCGATGTAAGTTCGTGTCAATTTGTTCCGATCATCAGGTCCAGGGTTGAACATAGCTGTCAGTTTTAGCGAAATACCCAAATCTCACATTTTACAAGCTCATGCATCCAAGAGAAAGGATTAAAGGGTATTGAAAGGACGTTCCAGGTAATTTTCGTACATTTTAAGTAGCTATATTAGCTACGCAAAGAACTGTTAATTGAGTATTTTGTTTTATAGAATAGTTGAGTTTCATCAAAAGTTATCTGCTTTATAAGTCGGTATCTGGAAAAGGCATGTACATCAATATACGCTTAAATAGTACATCGTGATAGAAACGGAAGGGATAGAAGCTCGCACGCATATTGGCGGTTGGTGTTTTATAGTTGATTCCTTAACTAGTCAAGAAATACAAAGTTGAAGTTCGACAAAATTGCGCCAATTTATAAACGGACACATTTATTACAAATATTTTATTATTGCATTACTTAGAAACAATTTATTTAAACAATTTCTGGATCATTGTGGAGCAATAAAAAAAACTTTTAACATTTTTTTAAATGTTTTTTAATGCCATTAGTTATAATATAGCTTGAGTTAAAATCGTATATATCGAACTGTCGGCGTCAAATTATTTTTGTTAAGTTATGTGCCAACCATATGGAATGGTGGGCTAGTCGTTTTTGTGACGGAACGTTTCGATAAATATGGACGTGCATGCATCATGGTCATCCATGATTGATTGGTGTTTTACGCTGGTCTTAAGGGTGTTATTTCACTGGTATGACAGCGGTGTATTCCAACAAAAATTGACACTAGCATAACCAAGATGTGAAGCGTTTGGTTGTCACAGTTAATTTCCTCCAGTGCAAAGTTAAGATAATATAGCGCTTGTCTTCAAACAATCTACCCTTAGCCAGAGGGATCATGGTCATTTGTAAAATAAAAGAGTCCTCAAAGAGCATTTTGAATTATACTGTATTACCATTTTTCTTCAGATTTGAGAGAACTATGAGGCACGTAACGATCTCTCTGCGTGCGTTTATCTTTTCGTTCAATCTGTGGTACATCCAAGCAGGTAAGTTATTTAATGGTCTTAAAATAAACCAGTAACAAAAATATACAAAAATAGCTACTGCAGGAACTGTAACAAAAATGCGGTCTGGTGGCATTTTTGTGGAATGCACCAGACAGCAACAGGCAATCAATTTACTTAAATTAAAAACAATATTGGAGTTACCTGTATCCGTGACACCTCATAAATCTCTCAACAGCAGTAAGGGGATCATTCGAGACAGAGGTCAAGATCTTTTTGATCTATCAGAAGAAGAGATCTGCGTCGAGCTCAAGGATCAAGATATAGCTAACGTTAAGCGCTTCACAACAAAAAAGGATGGTAAGATTATAAAACTTAATACATGCTTGATTACATTTGATTCAACTGCAGTGTCGGACCACATCTACATGGGTCCTTACAGGATGAGAGTAGATACCTTCATCCCCAACCCAACAAGGTGCTTCCAGTGTCAGAAGTTTGGACACAGAAAGAACCAGTGTAGAGGTGGTGTGGTTTGCTTTCGCTGCTCTGAAGAAGGCCATGAGGGCTTCGAATGCACCAAG